>JBAWJQ010002843.1:0-98967 GCA_037783105.1 Bactrocera zonata | reverse complement strand
AAATTGTATTTAAATACATTAAAGTTCATATAAATATTTTCTAATATTATATATAGAACTCAAGCGTATTAAAACACATACACAAACAGAAATGTAGCCAATAACAATAGTTGCTGGAGCAAATGTTGCACAAATTTCACAGCGAGTGCAATTGCACTCAATTAACCTTTAAAAGCTGGAATGCTAAATCTTCCGCGCACCTTATATACACATTATATACATATACATAGCAATATATAAAAATCCTTGTCGAATACATACTAGTACATATAGAAAACTAAAATAAACAATCTCGGTGACACAGTCGTTGAATACTTGACTTGCAACAGCGCTACCGATACGTGCAGCATCTTGCGAATGCATATAAAACTCTGTTCTTACACTACATATATATTTATGTAAATAAATATATAAATGTATGTGTATACAGATGCATATATGTATAAGCCACATAATAGTGTGGTTGTGTGTGATTGTCGCTTTAAAGGGGCACATCCTGTCAGCTTCCGCTTAAGCGCGCAACTTCGGAAGCGAGCATAAATATGTCGCTTAATAAGTGTGTGTGTGTGTGTATGTAAATGTGAGTACAGAAGTACTTTGTCTTTTGAAAAAAGTCTTATTTTTATATATTGTATGCAGCATGCTCGTAAATATAGACTTGTAGAAGAAGCGATAACTGGGCTAACTGTTGCTACTAACAACAACAGAAACATCAATTCTTAATTCATTGTTACGAATTCTAGGAAGGGCAGTTATAAAATGCGTTGACGGTGAAATATAAAAGTAAATTTGTGGGAATGTGTGTAAATATGTATAAAACAATCTTATGGTGTCTCAGGTCACATAATAGGTAGTTTCTGATACTAATAAAAAGTGTTCAAAAATATCATGGAAACTATTGTTCTATTAAACAAGGCACGCAATCTCGCCCTTAATTAAAAAAAAACTTTAACTAGACCCATTCTAGTAATTTCGAAAGATTTCAGTTCAAAGATTTGAGTTTTAACTCGAAGAATACGACTTAGGCAGATTTTTCATATAATCTTGTTTTCTGAACCATGCCGGTTTCAACACAAAAGTTCTCTATTTAATAATACTTGATGTTTATTTTTACAAGGACCTATAAATGGATTACTTTCTGTTGAATTTTTCTTTCAACACTTTCAAAAAGCGAGGCGAATACACACTTTGGACAAAAAAGTAAGCCTTTTTAATTTATGTTTCGGGCGAAAGTCCATTCGTCGAAATATTTTTTTTCTAGGTTGGTATGACTGTCAGTGACATCTATGCCAAATGTCACATAATCGAGGACGAACCACGTCCAGCACGGTCATCAACATCAAATGATGATCAATTTGTTAATAAAATAATGGAATTGCTGCTTGAGAATCAACGGTTAACGGTCAGAGATCTTACTGGCATCGTTAGAATATCGGAATGTTCACTGAAAACCACTTCAAAAGGTCATTCGGGCCTAAGAAGAGTGGAAGCACGACTGGTTCCAAAATCACTAAGTTTTTCGAAAAACCGAGTCGCGTTAACGTCTGTGAAACAGTGCTTTCCGACTACCAAGATGTCACGAAACATATTATTACTGGCGATGAGTACTAGATCTATGCTTACGACCCGGAAAAAGACGATCAATCGGCCGAATATCGTGACAAAGGTGAGCCGAAACCGGAAAACCATGTCAAAGCTGGTCAAAAATCAAGTTTATGTTGATAGTTTTCTTCGATGGTCGAGGTGTGGTGCACTCGGAATTGCTTCCGATCGGCCAAAAATCAACAAGGTATACTATTTGAGTGTTATGCAGCTCTTCGTAAAAAAAGACCGGAATTATGGACCAACAACTCTATGTTTTTTGCACCATGATACTACACCGTCGCATACTGCATTTTTTCTTCGTAAGTTTGCGGCGAAATTTCCAACCAAAATCGTGCCGTAACCACCATATTCATATGATTTAGCTCCGTGTAACTTCTGGCTATTCAGCAAACTCAAACGACCACGCCGGGAAACCGTTTTGAGAAACATTAAACGTGATTCGCTGCGCGGATTTAAAACTATTCCGGAAATTGACTTTAACAACTATTTTGATGATTAGAAAAAAAATTGGTACAAGTGTATTGGCGCTTATTATTTCTTATTAGTTATTACTTTGAAGTAGGCAACATAGATTTTGAAGTATAAATTAAGAATTTTAAAATGATGAATTTTCATCAGAGTTGTACAGTCTACACTCAACAGTCTCAACATAGGTATTATTTCTTATTTTATGCTTAACAAAGTAGGGTTTTACTTCTTAATTTGCTACTTAGAACTGTATTAGAGTAAGGCTAAACGATCCACTTATCCGTTTCTCCGTTCAACAAAGAAAGGTCAGGAGCACCAACCAACCGACAACGTTTCCATCCGATCGTCATTCAATTAAGGGATATAATTATGTTCATGAAGAATGTTTGAAAGATCCACCCATTCATTACTTCGTCCATCGCAGAAAGTTCGGAAAAAACATTCTCCAATCCCACCAGTCAATAACGTTTCCACTCGACCTTCATTCAACTGTGGATTTTGATTGGATTCGAGAAGTAACGATTTCTATAAACATATATTCACTATGCATAGGTCAAAAAACTGTACTTTAGGCTGTTGTTCCATTCATACAATTTTTTAGTTCTGTATTATAGTATATTCGTTAAAAAATAGTCCCTGAGTATTTATCATCCAGAGAATCTTGAACTTTTTATTTAAGAATCGGTTTCATATGGAACGCTGGCTGTGAATAACCTCACTAGATTTTCCCGTTCAAAAATTCATTAATGAAAATCCATAAGTGCAGGAGTTCTATTAATCCAAGGCATTGGTACGGTTTCTTCTTCTTTTCCCTTATTGGCGTAGATCTGAGGATCCACTTTTTCGATCATCTTTGACTTGTTCACTATTTTTTACGAAAACGAGCCTGAGTTTTGCGTGAGATGTTGAGAACTTGGACTTACTTTATAGCTGAAACCAGTCTAAGACTTCGTTTAGGACTCATTTATACTCCAACCGATAATTGCGGCATGCCACAACCTGGTTCTCAATGCAACGGCAATGAAAAATAAGAAGAAAATCGAATCAAAATACTAAGGATGTCCGAGTTGGCAAGCACTTGCAGAAAATCTAAATGTTGCAACAACGTAACCAACAACAACACAAAAGTGGCCACATAATTTGAAGGTGAACTCGACAGCTGACAATTACCCGCAAAACTTTTATTAACTTCCGCGTAATTTATTTTTCTTGCGATGATCATTTGCTTGCCACACAACTTGCCACACATAATTAAACGTAGAAGCTCATCAATTGTTAATGTACTTGCAAGCGGTCGCGGTGGGCGGCGGGCGGCTGACCTTTTGTGCTCTAAATATAATTTTCAAATGAATTGTTTTGACAATGAGCAACAACAACACACACATACACTCTCACAAATTTCGTGTGCCACTTTCCGTTGCGTTATTGACACATAAACTGGACACTGACGGTCACACTGGCTAAAATTGGTTGCGGCAAGTGACAGCGTTGCTGAGGAAGTGCGAAGGTACGGCACACACAAACGCACACACTTCCACTCATAACTTTAGACTTTACAATTGGTATGTGTGTGCGTGTGTGCGTGTGTGGCATAATAAAATAATGGCGTTAATAATAAAAGTGTCGCAAAGTTTCACAGCTGCAACGTCGCCGCTCAGCTTTTATCATTCAACGCTGCTGTTGTTGTTGCTGCTGCACATTTCGCACTCCTTCGCACTGCGGATTCGATGGCTCCGTTGTCTCGGATTCTGCCATTTGACTGCGCCACACGCGACAGCTGACTTGGTAATGAGTTTAATGGGCACAGACATGGCACACACTTCTCGCTATTATTATTACTGTTGTTGTTGTTGTTTTCGTAACATTGAAATGCACTTAAGTTTTGTAACGCAAACACACACACGCGGGCACACGGCCACATGCGCTTACAAGCATATATGCTTTTCCCACGTCGAATTTCATTTTATAAAGACATCTCTACATTTTCATGCTCGACCACGTGACAGTTCTGGAGAAATTCCAACACACACGCTGGCATATAAATATTTATTTGTGCAACTGAGTGACGGCTAGCCTGCCATATTAATCGATAATGCAGTGAAAGTTTGTCTCTTTTTATATATTACTCTTCCTCCGAGGTCGAAATAAGTCAGAAAAAATTTGTGATACCGGATTCTAGTTTTTGTTTTTTTATGTGGTGAGTCTAAAAAATATGTAGCTGAGCCCGGCTCCTCGATTCAGTGTTTGACAAGTTCTATAAAATTTCCGAGAAACTTTCGTTGCTGGACCGGGAGTTATTGATTTCAACTATACAAATTATAGGACGCCATTTTGTTGAGTCGTCGTTAGAACTCGTCGCTAGAATAAGCTTTAAAAACAAACTATCCACTTTGACGTTCACTGCGAACGAATTGAAAATCGATATACCATCTCTCGACCCATTCCTTATACGTACCGTATTAGCTTCGAAAAAACTATACTTATTTAATATAAATATATTCCGAATCATTAGAAAAAATATCGCGGAACGTCCAAAAAACAGGACTTTTAGAGAATTCCTGTACTATTTACTTACCCATGTCCGCATCTGAGAGTTCTTAGAGATCCATAAAAATTTCACGAACCTCCTCACATTGCCATCGGTCTCTTAGATACTTATTCTCAATATTTTTGGATTGTTAAAAAGTAAGAAATACCAAGGTCGGTAGTAGTACATCCCCTTCAGGCTCAATTAGCCCGACATGCGCTATTCCGGAAGACCTTTATAATCTTTCTAACTGCTTTCATAATTGCCTTCCTTGAAACTACTTATCTCCGCTGATAGACTCCAAAAATTCTCGGTCGGACTTGTGTGCTTCTCAAATAGCCAGTGCCTCGTTATGGTATCTGCAAGTCTCTGTATATCTTCCCTATAGCTATTTAATAAGTCTTTAGATCTTAACTTGCCATATTTTAGTCATATCTGCTTTGCTAACTTGCACTTGTTTATAGTTTTCCATCTGCTCTGTTGACCTGCCAGTGAGCTTAAAGTCTACGCACATTTGTTGACAACGCTAGAATCAATCTTTGGCGTCAACAAAGTCTGTGTATATAGCAGCTTTCTGAATACTCCCGTAGTAGAACTCCACAAACTATCTCTATGCCTAGTACTTCCGCTTGGAAGAGCTGAGTTCGGTAGAAGAATAGAGAGAGAGTATACCAGATTGTACTCCGTACCTACTCTGCAGTTCATTTTGGACCGGCAATACAGATTGAGCTAGTATGCTCCTCCCCTACTAAATTTATTCTCCATTCACAGGATATTGTCACCTCGAATTAACTATTGAAAACCAACTTCGAAGAAGTAGTCTGATTTATTTAAATGCATACTTGTATGTCCATAACTCTTCCGGTTTAAGCAGAACATATTGATGCTTTTCGTCTCTGGGCAGTTGATGATTATGTTCGGGAATTACAGTTTAAGGAACTCCTTTCAAGTTATTGTCTAAAATTTACATGAAGTAAAGCTCATTAGATTACATTAGACAAGTAAATCAGGATTGCACCGCGACCTAGGGTCTCTCGTGCCATCTCCTAAGTCACAACGTCTCAACTAGCCCCAGGAAATTAATAAATTCCAATAAACAGTTAGGTGTTATTGAAGCGATGTGATTCTTCCTTTTTCCTTCGCCTGCCGACTGCTGTGTAGTCAATTTGCAGATGTTCTGGTATTTCAGACTCCAAGTCGCAGATCCGGCAATTGCACAATAAGCTAGCCCTTGTTAAATAATCTTGAGCTTACAATGGTCAGTGAAGAAGGCTACAAGTAGCCCGAGTTTTTATCTTGGGATGTTGGTTATATACTTAAATCTTTTAAGGTTGTAACCCCACATTAGTAACTTGGCATGGTGCATGCCTAGGAGTTGTTGCCAATGCTTCTCTCTACCCATTGCCGAGCCGAGTAGCTCGTTTATGGTGTTCCCCAACCGTAATGAAAGGTTCCGGGCCTACTATGGTGGTGGATGCTGCGAAGCAGGCAAGCTAATCAGCCAGTTCATTCCCGGCTATACCTTTGCGACCTGGTACCCAAATAGTTCTGCAATTATTTGGGGCAGTGTGTGTTTGGCGAATTGATCGATTACTAGGTGGAGCGGTCCAGGAAGACTTCAACTGCCGGCGTCGGTCATCTGCACATGGCACCCTACACGCAGATTCAGGCGAGTCCTTACAGCTTCGATGTTTGAACTCTGCAGTGCTGTCGGAGCCCAGTGCAGT
Organism: Bactrocera zonata; assembly: GCA_037783105.1. Lineage (NCBI taxonomy): Eukaryota > Metazoa > Arthropoda > Insecta > Diptera > Tephritidae > Bactrocera > Bactrocera zonata. The sequence continues at coordinate 92,640 of JBAWJQ010002843.1, read as the reverse complement.
GCTGTCGGAGCCCAAGCCACCGCTCCATATGTGATAACCGGTCGCACGATCATGGTGTACAACCATCTGATAATCCTTTCCTTGCAGCCCCAGGATTTAGTCCTACTGTGGTTTCAGCTAATTTGGTGCATAGTACGGCCCTTATAAAGCAAATACTGACTAACCAGATACAAAATTAATGTCTACGGATCGTTCCAAGACTATAAATTTTCTTCTAACTTACAAACCCAAAAGCTCGAAGTGAAAACATGTTTAAAGTATTATAACACTAGATGACCTTTAATTACGGACACATATTTTCTTTTGAAGCAGATATTTTATCTTAGAAAACTAATTATTTTTTACAATTCCTCTTCATCGCCTTAACAATGAGCTTCGTATAAAAATCAATGACTCGCTCTTTACAAGAGCCTTCAAAAGATAAGGATTATACTAAAATTTTATAGCAAAATGTTTAAGGAGCAGTTTTCGGTTTGCTTACTGGGTTGAGGCAGCTTCCTGTCCAATGAGCCATCATATTTGGTGTCAAGCATTGGCGACTACGAAGATAAGAGAGCAAACATAAACTGCTGTGTCAGCAATTATGTTTTATAAAAAACTTTTGGTATATAAATATGGCTTTGGGTAAATAAAATTTTCAAATATGCCCAGTAGGAAAAATATGTGAGCAGAAACCAATTACTCGACCTGAAAGTCTAGAATGAACTTTTGTGGGGGATAATTCAGATTGGTTGGTTAGGTTGCGGTGCTGATTCTTGTAAGGCAAAGAAGAATCCACTTGGATAGTTGTGAACGCTAGTCCCGTCCAAAACTCGAGAAAGGAATACACCGACAAAGCATCTTAGGCTTTTGGTCGGTATTTGCTAAGGCCGGTAATATCACTTCCAGCCCGTTAGCTGGGTTTGCCGAAGGTTTTCTGAAGGACATTTTAACCTAAATTCGTGTAGCAAAAGCTCGAGTGCAGGGAAGAAAGTGTTTAGATGGTTCCACCTCGCCGTCGTTTATAGAGCTTCGGCAATTTACATTCGACAATAAGTTTACTCTCACCATAGGCAACCCTGTTGAATTGTGTCCTGGCTCAGAGCAAGTTGTTCAGAGAACCTCTAACGTTCCAATCTGGGTTAGAAAGATCTCTCGGATGCACAAAACCGAGACCAATGCTTGCCGAGCGTTCAGAGAACATCTTACGTTCCAATCTGATCTAGAAAAGGCTCTAAGATGCACAAAGTCTGGTTTTAGACCAGCGCAAGTGGGCAACGGAGTATCAACTCTGTCTAATGCAAATGTGGTCCCTCTCTACCGAGCTCATGGACTATGCAGATCTCGGTCATCCCGCTGTGACCAGACACCCAACAAGTCATACTGTCGATTGGGTATTTTGATTCTGTATTTACTTAAATGCAATTTTTGCTGCTTGTGGCACAACAAGCGTTCGGTCACACATACTCAAAATCTCTTACGCTCCCCAATAACATCAAATTTTACGTCTATTTCCAAGGCGAAGAAATTGTGAAATAGAAAAATGTGTTAAAGGCAAAAGACGCAAACGTCGTTATCTCCGCTAGTCAAGTTAAGGAATGACTCGAGAAAGGCGCAACGAATGCGTCGAAAATGTACGGGTGGTCTTTACGGCGAGAACGGCCCATTGAACATTAACAAGAGCGCTGCGGCTTGAGCTTGGCAGCCTTTACGATGCTGCAACAGCACATCACGTCGTTGCCACGCCACGTGAAGGACGAAACGCTGCCACACCGCCGCCACCGCCGCCGCCAAATTACACATCAACAACAGCAAAGTAATAGCAAGCACTTAACGAGCTGGTCACAGGCATGAAACTGCTGAAGACAGAAGAAATTTCGGCAAATGCGCGCTGGAGCTTTGAAGCTTGGCGGCGATGCTGGCTTGCGGTGAGAGGTGGCTGGTGCACGAAAATTGCAATCAACTGCAAAATCGCCGACCTAACAATGACGCCGCATCAAAGCAAGGATACGCCACGCTGAAAGACACCGAACACAACAAGCGAAGACAACGAGCCAGCGAGTGGTGGCAGTGGTGTACTGAGGCGGTGGCAGCCGCGTTGGAGGCGTTGACATTCTGTGGAGGCGCATCAATTGACATTTTGTTACTTTCGTGCACTCACACCAGCCCGCGCGCCCGTGCACGTATGCGTTGCATGTATGTGTATATTTGTATTTTTGGCACTTTTATTTCTGCTGCCACAGCCACTTTCGTTGCGCCAACCAAGGATGCGAATCCTTTTTAAGCCATTTTTCTACGTCAAATGTTGTTTTGCCCAAAGTCGCTCACTCGGCTCGTCAGTCAACACGAAAAGCCGTGCGTCGGGCGGGCGGGCTGCTGCTGTATATTGCACGGCGCTGCGCCGTAAAATAGCCAATGTCGTGGCGCAGAGTGGCGGCGTAGCGGCGGGCGGTGACTGGCAACAACAGCCAGATTCCATTAATTTTTGTCGTCCCAACACTGCGAAATTGACGCGTGTTTTTTCGGCTGAAATGCGAGGAGTTCGGCGAAAATAGTTCGGTGCCGCATAGCGTTGCTGGCTTTTAGGTGGCTTTTTGGGGTCGCGGCAGTTTGCGTTGTTGGGCGCTTGATTGAGCGGCGTAATTGTCGTCGTTTTCCTGTTTTTGAGATTTTTATTTTGTTTATATTTTTTGTTTGGCAAGTTAGTTATTTTAGCGCGTTTGCTCTGGGATGGGCAACATTGGCGGCGGTTTAAAGCCGCAGCGCTTTCAATATATTATATGTTTTTGCTCTAAACCAATGCAGAATTAATTTATACATCTAACAAACAACTTTTTTGGAAATATTTTCCGGAAAATAGGCGTTTTAGAAGCCTCTGATAATGACTTATAAGCGACGATAAGAACAATTTGGGATTCAGTTCGAAATTCGGTACACGAAAAAATTTACCAACATATTTTCGAACTCTTCGACAGTTGAGATTCATATCAAATTACCTAGTGGATAACTGTGACACTGGTTTGAATTCAAGATCGCTTTTTCAAACACGCAGTAAAGAGATCTTCTAAAGTCTGTCGTCTACAGACGCAAAAATCAAGTTCAGCTACAGAGTCTCAATCTGTTTTAACGAGATGGTATCTGTCGGAGCGGTCTTTGGATATATGTTTTCTATATGTTCTCCGCGTCATCAAATACGGATTCTTCCATTTGCTACTCGGCCGTTGAGTTTAGAGTCTCAAATTTTTAAACCGCCCTGTATGGCTGATAGATATCTTCAACCGCCGTTATTTGTTCAATCTATGTGGAAATTCTCGGGAGTCAAAAAGCAGTCAATCTATCCCACAATCTAGTATTGACTCGTGGTAGCAAAGTTTATACTAAATGGCAAATAGAGGCATCCAAATTCAGAAAATTGTATGAACGTCTATTCGATAGCTCCAATAAAAAAGAAACAAATCTTATTGCCCAGTTGGGAAAACGATAAATCCGGTTTGGAGACTGGGGCGTCAGTTTTTTCAGACAAGAACTAATGAGCTCTTCTAAGCTCTGTCCTCTAAAAAAATATATATGTAAATTAGAGTTTCAAAGTTCGAAATGGCTCTGAACGCCTAATGGTTTTCTTCAAGCTCCTTTATTAGTTCCATATATGAGGAAAGTCCATCGAGTCGCCAAGCAAGTAGTAGACTAGAGCTTTCTAGTCTGACACATTTTTCTCCGAATTACTAAAACCCATTTCTGACTCAAGGGAGCAAAGTTTATACTGAGGTCACATTTTTAAAGCAGAAAAGTATTTAAGGGATATTTGAAAGTGGTATATAGAGGAGGCCGTATTAGATACTGAGCATCGGGGCTATATCTTTGAATCGATGCTCAGCTTAAACACATTATATCAGCAGAGCACATTTTGGTAGCCGATAACGCACGAGGTATCAGATTATCTGGTTCACAAAAGTAGTAACTTGTGACAGTCTGAATATAATATCGATGATAGCGGTCTCCCACACTATTTTCGGGTTTCATATGAGGCAAAAAACTCACTATCGTGGCGACATGCCGGAAGATAGGTTACACAATTGAGCCTTTCTTTACGTCCTGTGAATGATTCAACTTTATTCTCAAACTTCTTCTCGTTGAACCAAATATGAAGCCACTCTCTCGTTGATAACCTGATATATGTGAGTTCATCGAAGACTCAACGGTTTTTCGAAGATCTATCGACTACAAAACACTCAGTTGTTCTTCTTCGTGGTGTTTTGATTATTATCATATGCCTAAGTGGGGAAAAATATGAAATGAAATACTAAATCCTAGAAGGAGACAGACTAGAAAACCACTACGAAGGAAATTAGAGATTGATGGCGTATATTTTTGACCAAACCATATCAGTACCATACACCCAAGTGCTGAAACCTACGGAATACTAAGTGCCGGAACGACACCGACTTCGAAAATCGCCGGAATCTCTAATCTGGATTGATGGACCTGTTTTTCTTCCCTCTCTCTCCCACTGTTTCTTCATCTTCTGCTCAACTAATATTATCTGCAAGACATGCGGCGTTTATCTGCTGCTGCTGTGTTTATCTACTGCTGCTGCGTAAAAGATTGAACATCGCTATAATTTATCGAAGCGTTCGCGTTGAGCAAACCTGCAACGCGGCAAAGCGGGTTTTATATGAGAATGAAGTGTAGCGCCAGCAACGCAGCTGAGATATTTTGCCAAGTAACCGAAAAAATTTTTAATATTTTTCGCGCGTTATCAGCATCAATTAATTTTCATGCCACAAAATACGGCCACGCCAACACACTTCATCATGCTTCATCTTAATCATCGTCACTGGTGGCCGACAGGCATCAACGGCACTACGAGCAGCCGCGGTGCAGCGCCGTGCCGGGCGCCGATAAATAATAACAATGCAAGGCGCTGGCGAAGGAGTGCACAGAATGCTGGCTGTAGGTGGCATAAGCGGAGCAGGCACCACACACACACACACATAGACACTTGGAGGGCGCCTGTCTAAGCTCATAAATCCTGGCGCTTACAGTCAAAGTGACAGCAAAAATAATGGTGAATGCGAGAGTGAAGAGTGGATGGCTGGAAAAACGCCTACTTCGTTTGCTGTTGTTGTATTTTAATCCTTTTTCGCCGACGCGCCACCCTGTAGTTGGTTATGTTGTTATTTGTTTTTTTTTTTTGTTTCAATTTTCTAGCGTCCTTTTGGGCAGATTTTCAAATTCTTGCCATTTTCCGCGCATTTTCTTCGCGCTCTTCTCTTAATCTTGTTTTCCTTTAAATTTTTTATATGTTGTTGTTTATTTGCGTTACACACACAGCAAGCTAACAGAGCCAACAGTGACAACATAAATTTTGATGCAACCTCAAAAACAACAATGCATCAAGCGCGGTTATGTACCACGAGCGCATATATTATACAACAACACATACACGCAAATATGTAATATAATATATGTGTGTGGCATGCAACGTGTGTGTTGTGTGCAGCAGCAAGTTTACGCCTCATGTCAGTCCTTGTCAGTTTTTCTAAATTTATTTATTTTCGTCAGACACACACGCACACAATCACACCCATAGGCACCTCCATGCCGTTTGGCTTCGTTTCGTGCCTGCCGCCTGCCGCCGCTACCGTCAACCGCGCACGGACACATTCATCACGTGATGGATTGCAATGGGAGTGACATTTTTATTTCAGTGATGGACGACGCTGCCGGCAACAACGTAACAAACGTAACGGCGCTATGGCCTTTTCACTGCAATGGCGTTTGGCCAGCTCGGCTTTGCTTTACTCTGCTATGCGCTGTCAAATCGTCTCCCCAAGCGGGGCTGCGCTGGGCGATGTCACACAAATAAAAATAGAAATAAAAATAAATAAAAGTATTTTAAAACACTTGCTATGTAAGTCTGCAACGCGTTAGACCAAAACTGAAACTAAAATTAAAACAACAAGAACAAGCGATAATAAAAGGGGTTCGATAAAAGCTATCGAATTTTCCGTCGAATGAACTTCAAAAAACAAAAAACATCGAATACGAAATTTTAGCTTTATTTTTGTCTTCCTCAACCTGCACACTAGCGCGCTTTGTGTCTTCACTCGCCCTCCACCGCATACAGGACACCCGGGCATTTCAACTGTCACACTCAAATGGACAATTTACGCTTTGGTTGCTTGACAATTGTCTTTTTGGCTCATGATTGAAGTGCAATAGAAAGCACAAATGGGCTAACGAATTGCACTTTGTTAGTGATGTAATCCCGAAATTACTGGACGAAAAATTCGGGATCCCGAGATTTTGTGATTCGTAAAAATTTAATAAAATGCATTGCTGTTTTAAAAATAAATTGAAGTAAAATGTTTATATTTTTTAGTGCTGAAATCCCGAAATTCCGGGACTAAAAATTCGGAATTCAGAAAATTTGGGATTTTTATAAATTTCATTTTTATACATTGTTGTTTTAAAAAATTCCGGGACTAAAAATTCGAGATCCCGAAATTTCGAAATTTGTGAAAATTAAATTTTTATGCATTGCTGTTTTAAATGTGAATTGAAAGCAAATGTTTACTGTTATTATTTTCTCGCTGACAATTTGCCTTACATTAGTGCTACTGGCCTGTAAGTTGTCGACCGTACAATATTTTGACTGACATATTTTTGGGAAATGGACAAATTTGAATTAATGAACACTTATAAATTATTGGATAATATAAATCTCAGCAATAGTTTAGCTAATTTAACATTTTCATTCAAATATTCATAGGTGTGTCCATATCTGTGAATGTCCTTTAAGTAATTTATTACTGGAGTTCAATGAGTTGATAAATAATAAAAAAATAATATATGTTATGTTTTCAACACATTTTATTAAAACAAAATATAAATAAATATTACGGAGGCAATTACCGAAATCCCGAAATTATAATTTTGCAATCCCGAAGTTTCGGGATTCAAGAAATGCTCCCAAATTTGCAGTTCTTGCCAGTATATACATTTGGAATTATTTTAAAGCATTTTGAAAATTAAAATTAAATCATTTCAAAATGTTTCGGGATTTAAAGCCTAAAACTGAAACCTACTCAACTTGCTATACAAGCAAAAAACAAAGCACATATTACCGCGCCTATATACTATGTACTATATAAATACCTACAGACATGAATATATGTATACACATAATATACATACATACATACATACGTATATTGCATCCATACGTGCTTCCTTTGCATTATATTGTACAGTATTATATATACAAAGAAATAAATTGTTCCATTCACATACCTATACCTATAGTATACGCCATCCAATTTGAATACATATAGTTCTGCATATTTTCTATCCTTAAAAAGGACATTCGGCATTTGGCATTTCCTGGCATTTGACGAATTTTTAATTGAACACGATGTCACAATTGTACAACACGGCTTATAAGTATTCTAATCGCAATAAATTGTCGAAGAAAATGGCAGAGAAAGAGAGAACCGCATTTCAAAGTGACGTTGCCAATCATGCATCTGTCACGTTTGACTGCAACATTTTGTGGCAAGTGAGATGATAATGTTTTAGTTAATGATAGAGCTGGCACAAACTGCCTCGCTACTAATTTCGCTGAACGGCAGTAAAAAATAATTGAGTATTCAATTGTCTTATGAAAGAACATATTTCTCTAAAATTTTACTTTATTTTAGACTCAATTATTAAAGGTGTTAACGGAAGTTATAACGAAATCTATAATTTTATTGCGTTAGCTATATTTAGAACGGTTCCAGGATCTAAAAAATTAAGGAAAAGTGGTCTTAGCTTAATTTCGAAGTACCACGCATTCATTTGCAAAAATTTATATCTCAATAACTGAGGAAAATGTGGTTCCATAAGATACATTGCAACCCGGGTAAATGATAATCCATAAAAATTTATTTTGCTAAGTTGGTACGACTGTCCTTAATTACTTTGTCAAATAAGAGCGCGATCTGTCAACCAGTTCGTTTACAGCAGCTGCTTAAGTCGGAACACCTTAGTAGGGTGTCGCGATTTTTACAATGGATAAAAATATCAAACGAAGAATTTGTCTAAAATTTTTTCTAACCAAATTTCGTGTGCGGAATCGTTACGAGTATTGGTAAAGACTTTCGGTGATTCCGTTTTATCAAAAACAGAAATCCACAGATGGTATAAAGCCTTCGTTGAAGACATGCCTCGTTCTGGGCGACCTACAACTTCTTCAACTGATGAAAATAATAAAAAATTTATGGATATGGGTTTGAAAATCATCAGGCAAGTATTAGAAAGATCGACATCTCTCGCGAGTCCGTTCGAATGTTTTTGGTGGACGCGCTCTTGCTCGACCCGTACCGATAAAGTTGAATTTTTTTCAAAAAAGTGTACCGTAAACAGATTTCTTTGAACATGCTTGATCGTACAAATTTCGATCTCACATTCATAGTGATCCTTATGGCGATGAGACATGGGGTTATGAATCATTGGAAAGGAGTAAAAAAACAAGCCGAAACCAAAACAACAAAGTCGTTCAAAAATCGATGTGATGCTCAAATGTTTCTTTGATATTCGTGGTTTGGTGCATCATGAATTTGTTCTAGAGGGACAGGTGGTCAATAAGGAGTTATGTTTGTATTGAGGCGTTTGCGTGAAAAAATCCGTCGAGAAAGGCACGAATTGTGGAAGAACAATTTATGATGACGATAGATAATGCAAAACGCAAAGAATACCATCGATTAACCCCCATAATCACCAGATTTTGCTTTGTGTGATTTTTTTCTTCTACACCAAACTGAAATTGCCGCTACGTGGAACCCATTTTCAGTCGATCGAAGAGATAAAACAAAACTCACTGATGGAACTGAAGGCCATCCCAAAAAGTTCTTATGAGAAGTGTTTCGAGATAGAAAAATCGTTAGCATAAGTTAATTACACCTGGTGGGGATTACTTTGAAAGCGACAAAATAAAAATTGATAGATAAAATGTATATAAAACTATTTTGTCTGACATTATATCACTTTACAATAGATGTGTGTCATTTGGCAACTTTCATTTGAAAGTGATAAAATGAGTTTCCTTTATTTGTTAGTCCCAATATATCAAATACTTGAGGACATGGCTGATTATATGCCAAAAATATCCGTAATTTTCTTAGCTATTTTATTTTTCCCAACCATAATATAATATATTCTTATTTCTTTATGAAATATATTCCTCCCTATACACATATAAAATATTTCAAGAAAATTACAGGAATATGATTTTTTGGCCTTTTGTGCAAAAAAAATCTTCAAATTAGTTTCTTAGAATCTCAGTTTAGATTCCTCCCCATATGATTTAAAAACATAAATATTTATTTTGTTTTGGGATATTCTTCTATATATTTAATCATATTATTTAATTTCCTAAAAAGATAAGTAGCCTATATTTAGGCGCATATTGAACTAAATATTTGATGGAGATTTTGCGACCAGTGAGAAAATATAGAAGCTTATCTCAATGAGCCATAGCTTAAATATCTTAGTTCTTGCGACACGTTAAACCTAGAATCTTTCAAAGTTATCCTAAAAATTCGAAGAAGAAAATGAAGTAGAACTAATGAATATGATCGCCATCTAGCTGAGATTGGAGCTGTTTATTGTTTATATTAAAAAAAATCAGTGAAATTCTGAGATAAATGCTTATAGGCTTTCTGGCACATGCAGTTTTCTAGTAGTTAAACTCAGCTATGAAAAACATACTCAGATCAAACAGAAAATTTGGAGGGCATATTTTTATCCTTAAATTTGAACCCTAATACTAACACAACAAATATTATGGAATGAAATAATTTAAATATGTATTGCCGTATCAAAAAAATTCAATATAAAAACTGTAAGCGAAGCTAGTGATGCGGCTTAAAAAAGGTGCTTTTTTGAAACTAAAAAAATAAAATTTTAAATACTAAATATTGAAAGAAAAAAATTAAATATTATTCGAATTACAAGCGATCTCTGACAGCCACTGTGGGGGTGTTTTCGGTCGTCTCCGTGGATGAAATCTAAACAAAAATTTCTTTAATAAAAGATATTGTTAAAAAAATTAAAAATTGACAAAGTAGTAGCATTAAAAATAAATGGAATTTTGTTCATGAGTTTCAAAATTTCATAAGAGACTTCTTGCCACGACAACAAATCATTCCCGCACGATAACTGTATTTATTTAAGCATTAACTTAATGCAAATTTTGACAACCAAAAACTTCACAGGACCTTTACGCTTTGACAGCCACTGGCAAAACAAAACACAGATGCTGGCTGAAGCCTGTCTGCCACTAGCTCTCAGACACCATTGTCAACCATTTCGCTCAGCATATATACATACATATATGGAATTGTCTCGCAGCGGCAAATAAGTTATGGTAACTTATGGCAACTTGTTGTTGTTGTTATTGTTGCTGCATAAGTTTGCTGCCACAATTTGTGTTTGTTTATGTTTGCGCTAACTTCACTTAAAGTTGAACTGGAGCAAAAGTATTTGCCCTAGAAATCTGAGCGCAACACTCGAACTTTTGCAACACAGCGCCAGACAGCGTTGTTGTTGTATTAGTAATGCAACAAACACGCACGCACACACAAGTGCATGATTTCTGTGTATATTTGAGATTGCTTTCTGCTCCTGTAGATGTGTGTGTGTGTTGCTTCAAAGGAAGCGCGCCTTTTCATTTTCGCGCTCCGCCATAATCTGCTCGCCAGAAGCTGCTGCCTCTGCGCAGCGTATGTGTGTGTGTGTGTGTTGGTTGGCGGCCAAAGCGCCAACATCTGCTGCCACTTGGAGCGAGCAGCTCAGCTGTGCGCGCGCTGTGTTGCTGTTGTTCTTGTTGCTGGCACAATGTTGCAATGTCTGCAAAGTTTTCCGCAATCGCAACGAGCTTGTGGCAAGTGGCAGGCGGCAAGGATCTGTGGGTATATGGCACTAGCAACAACAACAGCAAGCAAGCTAAAGACGGCAACACTACAGACAGACAGCGAGTGCAGCAGCAGCAGCCAGCTGCCAACAATTACAACAACAACAACAATGCCATCGTCGTCCCCGTCGTCTAGCGTCTAAGAGTCAGCAGACATTACGAGTTTTCACTTTGCAATAACTTTGAAACTTGAATAAGGATAATAAAATTCAGCGCGCTAGTGCCAGCGAGCAAATACACACACACACGCACACACATACATACACATATTTTTCGTTAAGTATGTGTGTATAAAGCTGGTAGGATGTGGAAAGCTACTTGTGTGTGCAAGTATATAAGAGAGTATTTGTGCAAGTGTATGTGTGTATGTATTTACTATATTACAGTATATATGTATGTGTGTATATATGTGTGTGCCTTTTCTTATTACATTCATTCTCATGCAGCGCTTACAATTGTTGCTGCTGCAATAACTGTGCGCTGTTGTAGTAATTTCTGTTGTTGCGATTACTATTATTATTGTAGTAGTTGTTGTTGTTGTTGTTGGTGTGTACGCTGTATTTGTTGCCGCCATCGTTGCACTTTTCCATGTTGTCGGTTGTCTGCGCGCTGTCTGGCGCATTGTTGCCACCAAGTAATGTTGGTGTTGTTGCTACAGCATTGTTGTTGTTGTTGTTTTAGCAAAGCTTGTGGCAAACTCGCAGACATCCTTGCTGCCACCGACTGCTCGCTACACTTTGCGAAAACTTTTTAACATAATAAAATAAAATACGAAGTAGCGAAAGCGCACAAAAACAACAACAACTACAAAAACAATTGCAACAAGCGGAATAAGTTTGAAAAAAAACGTGTTTAAAAATACATAAAATTCTCTATTTAAACTAGAGCAGTAGTAGTGGCAACAGCAACAACAACAAATTTACAACAACAACAACTCTAATATGTAGATGCTGCTGCAGACGTTGCGCATACATACATACATATATACATGTGTCTGCAATTTCAGTTGTTATGCATTGCCAGCGTTGGCATTATTGCTGTTGTTGTTGTTGTTGCAGCGCTCGCGCACATTCCAATGCCAATGAAAATTTCACTTTCAACACTCAACATTTTCCAACTGACGCGACGCTGGTTAGACACTTACCATGCAATTGTTGTTAAAGTTTTAGCGCACTACTACCACAAATACACACATACACATCTATGTATATGTGAAAACGTATGTATGTATATGTGCAGGTCCTTTTTCTGCTCGTTGCTCTTCAAGATGCTGCTGCCCCAGTTTAATAAGCAGCGCAGCACACAGCGAAGAGATTCAAAACTTTAATTTATGCATTTGTATGTGTGTGTATGTGGTTTTTATACAATTTTTTGCTGAGAGAATGGAACTGACTGCGGCATATATGCCATATGAGTGGTAACTGGGACAAGGATAACAGATTTAATTTAACAAATGCAGAGTTTATCTAATTGAATTTATTAGTAAAACGTCAAGCACGATAAAGTATGAAGTTTATAGTGTGTATGTATGTGAGTATAGTGAAATATAATTCAGTGTTTGCCATTATCTCAGTCCACAACTGTTGAATTTTCATAAAAGATCAATGTGTCATGTGGTTTTATACACGAGAAATATTTGTATTTAATAGTTTTCTAATTCCGTTGTATTCACATGAAAAAGCCTGTCTGGCTTCTTTTAAGTAGCGTAGCTTGTGTAAAATTTAGGAAAAGAAATTTTTATTCTAGAAGTTTTGAAAAAACTATTACTGTTTCATATTTCGATAGATTATACGTCTGAAAAGAATATACTAACATTTCTAATCGATATCTCAAAGAGTGTTTGAGTTAAAGACTTCAAAAGTGTAGCCGCTCAGTTATCTATTGGCAAGAGTTATTCTGCGTTGGATTTCAAGGCTGATATTATTGCTGGTTCTAAGATAGACGAAATTCACTACAAAGTTGTAAGTATCAATATTGACGTGCCAGCCAAGTCGCGAATGCGATGACAGGAGATATTTCGTTTCGTCCTCGCTCACAACCAGATCCACGCGCTTTGTTTGCTTATCCAGTCTGGAGATGATATCGATGCCATCGGCTTATGTTAGCAGTTGTACACTTTTATAAAAGGTGTACCTTCCCTATTTAGCCCTGCAGTTTGTATCATTTTTTTCAGCAATAGGTTGACGAAGTCACTCTGACAGCTCGCTTGTGATCGAATGGCTCGGAGATGTTCTTCCCGATCATCCGAGAGCTTTTGGTGTTGCTCAACTTCATATTCCACAGCCGTATTATCTTTACGGAGAAACCCCGTTCAGACTTAGCGGCATAGAGGCAGTTGCTGTTTGTGCTATCGAAGGTGGCTTTAATATCCAGGAAGAGGTGGGGTGGATCTTTCTTTCAGGAGTCTTTTCTAAGATTTGGCGCATGGTGAAAATATGGTCGATTGTAGATTTTCCAGGTCTAAGCCCACACTGATAAGATCCAATCGGTTTGTTGACGGTTAGCTTATGTGTTTCATAACCAAGCTCGATAGGATCTTATACGCGATATTAAGGAGGATTATTTCACGGTAATTGGTACACATTGTGGGGTCTCCCTTTTTGGTGTTGGGCACACTTAGGTTCCAAGCGCCGGACATGCTTTCATTTGACCATATTTTGCAAGAACCTGATCCATGCACCTTTTAAGTTCTTCGCCGCCGTAATTGAGTAGCTCGGATGACCCCTGCCGCTTTGTTGGTCTTCTCCGGAAGATAATTGCAATTTGAACCTCATAATAGTCAACTGTCGGTATCTATCCCACCCCGCGTGTGTTGTGGTCGATCGCAATATTGCGAGGTTGGCTGTCTACTTTCTCTGCAGTGTAACTCGACATTCCTCATCAAACCAGCTGGCCTTTCAACCTTTACGAAAACCCTTGGTTTCGCTTACAACTTTATGCAAGGAGCTTGAAATGTCGTCCCATAGTTCCCTTATTCCTTTTTGTTGTTTCTACGTGGCGGCTCCCAAACCCAAACCCAGCGTACAACCTCGCTAGGGGAGTAGTATAAAGCTTTATACATTTTTATTGAACAAGCCGCTTGCTTCAAGAACGACAACCGCCCACAGCCGCACCTCTAGTGAACAGACGCTGCAATTAGACTTCAGAGAACCCTTAAATCGAATAGTCAGATTCGCTCCGCTGAAGCTTCTTCTCATTTAGACGCGACCCCAGGTTCCACAGGGCTAGCTACCGTATCTTACCCAAGGGTTACAAACGAATGATTTTGAAATCTGTTGTATGTACATACATATGTCTCACTCCACTTCCGCATTTGAAAACTTTGACAACTATATATTTTATTATATAATCAAGATATCAAGCATCAACATCGAATGTAATAAAAGTCGGCTCACCAATATGTACTTTCAGTGTTTATTCCCTGAGCGGGGTATATTAAGATTTATATATACAAAGGAAGCACCCAACAGGAAGCGTCGGACACTCTTTAGATAAAAAATTCATCGACATGACGAGTTAAGTCGACTTAACATATGCATCTGAGTGGTATATAGCGCCCTCTCCCTGCTTTAGATCCCCAACTAGAAAGAGGCTAGCATTACTGAGGATTAATAGATGTCCTGTGATCAATCTTGGGCCAAAAGGCTTTTGCGACCGCGCACATACCGGTAATGGCCCAGCGCTCGCCAAGCTTCTGCAAAGTCCAGTTATCTAGTAGTAAAACACAAGACGATAGGGCGCCTTTCCTTGCTAGCTCATCAGCTTTTCAATTTCCTGTGATTCAGGTATGACCCGGCACACATACCAGTCTTATCACAAAAACACTCGATGCTATTGATGGCGAGGTTTGGCATTCTTTGACTTGCTCTGAACGCAGTGTAAATAAGTAGCAAATAATAATAAATATCAAGCCTAGTATCGCCACTCTGCTATTTGAGCAAAGGCTCAGTTCTCGGAAGGAGGCTGCACTCCGGAGTAGCAGATCTAATGCTAGCTTAATGACTGCGACTTCGGCTTGAAAGACACTGCAATAGGCAGAAAGTATGAAGCTGGGCGTTTATAGAGAGCTCCCCTCGGTAAACCCCTTCACCAACGTTCCCCACAAGCTTTGACCCATCCGTAATTAAGTCACTGCCTTCGCCTCCAATGGCTTCTTCCCACTCATAGCTCCCTCGTCGGTATGGGCAGAGTTGGCAGAGTTCGAGATCAGGTATGAATACAAAATATATAAGAGCTAAACACTATTAGAGGTATAAAATTTATGACGGCGTAAACAAAAACGTACCCAAATATACAAAAGGTTATACATATTACATATAATAAAGTAAAATAATATTAATTTATTATTTATCAGATAAAAAATAATTTGCATATGAACAAACATGGTACTCCGCATTTCAAGGCACGAGGTAGACTAATTTGTTGCACAGCACAGGTGGCGACAACTTCAGTGGAAATAAAAATTATTTTTTATACTTTGTTGTTCCAAGAAGTGTTGTTGCAGCAAGACCTAATTCGAATTTTAAATTTTATTTATTATTTTTTATTTAAACCTGCGCCACACATTTCATCAGCAATTTACCGTTGGGTGTACAATTTAAAAGTAACTACAACAACAATATTAAATAAAACAAAAACAGAGAATTAGAATCGCTCAAAACCGCCAACTAAGCAACGTTTAATTGTGCAACATTTTGTTGCACACCGCAACAACTTACAAAAAAAAAACAATAAAAAGCAACAAAAATGAAAACATTTTGTGATTTGAAATTATCTCACGAAACTGGAGCAATTTCTGTGCAAAATGCAGCGGTGTTGCACAGCCAAAGCGAGGCTTGGGAACAAATCACGCTGCAGCACACGGCAACTACTGCACAAAAACAAAAACGCATATAGCACTTTTGTTCTTTGATTTTCATTTTAAGCTGTGCACCGACAGCGCTTCTCTTCCCCCACTTGTATGTTGGCACTTTGCAGCTGCAATTTTTCTTGTTGTTGTTATCTGCAGTTGTTGATTATTTTGCTCACTTTGCCGTGAGTTGTTTCTTTTAAATTTTAATTTATTTTATTTCTAACTTTATTTTCTTTTCCGCCGAACTACGCTGGCTGGTAATTTGAACTTGATTCTGAAAGCGTTCGCAAAAGAACGCTCCCACGCATTGCCACAAATGTCAAGTGTGTGTCTGTGCCATTGTTGGAGTGACGCATGGAAGCTGTGCGGTTTGAATTTGTTCAGTTGTTGAGCAAGTGGCAGTTCCAAAGTCGCTTGAGACGACAGCGAACAATTTCCGCTTGATAGGCAATTTTTGGCTACACTTGCAATGAGTTCACAAATATGCCGTTATATGTACGCTTTGTAGTGATCTTAATGGTCTACACGAATACGAGCTACGGCAATGATGAAACGAGCAACGCAAACAATAAACATCACCTGTTTTAGGGATCTTCGGATATCATGATCTGTTTTGATTCGAGAATTTCTACCGATTTTCAACTAATGACCTGAAGGCCCGGCTCAAATCTACTTTAAACAGGCGACTAATCCAAAGAAGGCTTTTCGTATTTTAAAAAATTACACCAAGTCTTCATCAGGTAATAACCCGACTTTCATGAAAAACTCATCAAACAATCCGTTACGGCATATTTCGGCAAAACATTATTTACATATTGAAGAAGCTGCAGCTTGCCGGTGAAAAAACGGAACGTGATAAGAACACGAGCAGAAAAAGGCTAGCAACGCTCAACCTGAACATTGGTAGAGGTACCTTTGCGTCAAGGCACACATTGAAAAAACCTTTGGTATGATTTTACTATGACAGCCGTTCAGTCGAAAATCATGGCAAACATTGGTGGCCCTGCTGGCTAAAGTTAGCCAGTCAATGCTTATGTACGCAGCTCCGATATGAGGGACAGCCCTGCTTCAAAAAACACGAGTCAATAAGGCAAGGGCTGTGTCCAGCTTATGCTCCTTTAGAGTTGTCTGTGCGTTTAAAACGATGTCGCACGAAGAGATTGCTGTCATATCTGGTCTCATGCCACCGGATATAATGGCCTCTGAGTTAAGTAGAGTCTATTGTAAAACAAAAGCCATGAATAGGCCCCTAACCGCCGACGAGCGCAAAAGGGAGAGATAGGCAAGTCTTGATGAGTGTCAAAAGTAATGGAATGCGGCCGAAAAAGAAAGATGGTTATACAACTTGTATATAGACTAGTTAAGAAGCTACCGGAGTAGATTGACAGACAACAGACAGATTTCTACTAAACGCAGTACTTATCGGATCGTGGCTGTTTCAGAGAATATCTGCACAAGTTTAGTCACGATGAGGAAACACAATGTTCCTTCTGCGGAAATGTCGCATGGAGAGAACCACTACAGAAGAACTAACAAACTGAAGGATGACGCTGGACAACATACTGAGTCACATGCTGCGATCAGACCCTGGTGTGGGCTAAAATGAAAGAGTGGGTCGCAATAGCGCTTCAAGAAGTAATAATGAAAGAAAGGCAGCGGAGAAGCATAAGACCACATGTATAACACTGCCCGACTTGGTCCTGTGAAGTAGTTCTTAATGGCGGCCCCGCAGAAAGCTACAGCACATCCCAAATACAAACTACAGCAGCCGGAGTTAAGATTCCACCTGCGGAAATAAGAACAAAACTTTAAAGAATTCAAGTAATACCACTTTCCTTTGGTTACTCTTTCAATCAAGCAACATATGCGATATCCTAATTTTTGTCTTTCTTATGTCGTTCCTTAAAATATCTTCACCTAGTTTACAGTGCCGTCGGCGAATATATCCTAGGTTGAAAAAATTACCTCCAGTTTCGATTGAGAAGATACCTAAAGAGTTTATGAGTTTAGGTGCACCATAATCAGGAGTCTCTGTATTACTTCAGTGATCACATATTTATTTGTCGTTGAAACTGATCTCAGTGGAGTAAAAAAGAAAGCGTTTACTGATTAGTGGACCTCCATAAAATGAGTAGTAACAATATTATCTTCAAATAAATAAGAAAGGTTCATTAAGGTACTTCACATGCAATCACCAATCATGTGGAGCAAAGTCGGCTGGATATTCAAAAATCCTGTTAATAATTATATAGGTGCTAGATCTCATTTTAATTGAGATAACTTACATATATATAACAAAGTCACCCGGAAGTTCGAAAATCTTTTTATTAAGCATATGGGCCCATTTTTGGCATATAGACATGCCCTTGTCAGAGAAGGATTATCCTTGAATTTCAATGGTATACCTCACACATTGACCGATATTTTCGAACAAAATTCAATTATAGGTACTGGCGGCCAAATATTCGGTACTTAGGGGCTTTGAAAGTTGAAACAGTAGAAGCCAGAAATCAACCTGTGCTATTCTGCTATAAAAGTTGGTGAAAACATTTTTTCAGCCAAAGAGCAGCAAACGAGCAGAATAATACCATCAGTGATGTAAGCTTTGTCAATCGACGTGGAGGAGAGATTCGGCAAAGCAAATGCGCCTGGATTTGATGGCATCCCGAACAAGGCATTTATGATCGCAGTTAAACACAGCAAAAGACCATCGCTGAAATTTTGCCTCGGTGCTTAAAAAAGGCGTTTTCCCAAGGGTATGAAAGAAGCAGCGCCTCGTCCTCCTTAAGAAACCAAACAAACTGGCGGACGAGTCGAGTGCGTATCGGCATCTTTGTATGAACGATAGGTATGTCTACAATATTGGAAAGACTGATCTGCCCGATGTATGTCCAAAAAGCTACGCGGTGATAGATGGAGTACCGCAGGGCTCCGTATTGGGTCCATTACTATGGAATGCACTATACGATGAAGTGTTACGCCTACTGCTGTCAGAAGAGGCTCAAGTAATGGGCTATGTGGACGACATTGCTGTGACGATCAAGATAGAGATATTTTCACGCTATAAGAAAGGCATCTGTGAAGCATTTTATAGCTTCTATTCGGCCAAAGTTAATATTTTTCCTTGTTTTTTGTATGTTTTGATAAATATTTTCTAGGTCTTAATATATTCTGCACAGAAATTAGCATATCTTCATTATTTATTAAACAATCTTGCCACTCCCACGAAAATCAAGTAAGTTTCCAAGAGGATTTTCATTTAAGTAAATATTTGCAAATATCAAAAATCGATTTTTCATCACAATAATTGGCTAAAATCAAGCAATCAGCGCTCAAATGCAAAAAGCGTGGGAAGTATGAAGTCGTTGCGCTGGATTCCCAAGCAAATTAAAAAACTAAAATAAAATAAAGTCCTTTTTTTCCTTCAGCTTAAAAATGCCAACAATTTAATAAAATCAAAAAACGCTATGTCACAGTGACATGTTGCATGTGAGATGCGCGAGTTGCAGCATCATCACTTTAACATGTGTTAAAATTTATCTTTTAACGATTATTCATATCGTAATCGGTTTAATTCAACGCCGATGTTCACAGAGAGCGACGCGACCCAGCAAGGCATGTCAACTTAGCGGCACCGGAACATGCAAGCCAACTGGACACGCCAACCACAGCGGCGGCGGTGGCTTCGCATGCCACATATGCTACGCCACGACTCCTTCAAGTCGTCATTGGAGCTCTGGAGGACGGAGCCAAGCGACGAAAGATGAGGGCATTATCAATTCCAATTGGCAGCGTTAAGCGCCTAACCCGACGCTATCGTCACCGCCACTGCTACAGCCACCAACGCTTGCATCGTAAATTCCCCGCTGACTAGTTATGCTCAACCTTCAGCTGCGTTGCACCACACCACACCGTCGCCGGCCGTCATTGGCTGTGTGTTGCACGCGCATGTGCAACCGTGTTTATGTTTTTATTGATAAAATTGACATTAATCGCACATTTAAGGCGATTTGCTGCAAGATTTTTATCGCGTGCAAATTGCCGACGGCCGCTCGATGTCTCAGTTCGATTCGCTTCTTCGACGCAAATTTGCATACCTGCCACAGTCGAACATTTTCAATAATTCTGTATGCGCCTCTAAACGCGTGTATAACTAGTAACAACAAAAACAATATTACAAAATATAAAATGTTGTATTTTACGCCGTTTAGTGGCCGTCGGCTTGGTCAGCGTTGCAGTTGTTGTCCACCTATTGGCAAGCCGGATAACAGCAACTGGTTTGCCAAATGTATACTTGACCATTTAATCATTAATTCATTTGGCCAGTTTGACTGTTTGGTTAATTGGCGCGCGATACACGATAAAAAGTGTTAATTCGCATTAGGGATGTACTTTTTGTCGAGGAAAAGTCTGCAAGGAATTTCTAAGTATACTTCTTCTTTAAATTTGATCAGGACTGAACAGGACCGGACGCAACCGAATCAATAAAATTTTGTCTTAGATTGGCACCACTTTGAATTAATTGAACAAGAAGTTTGCTTGTGTTTCCAATGGAATACGGCTACGGAATCGTTGAAAATATAGCAGAGGATCTTAACGTCTTTTATGTGTTGACACATTTCGATTAATGTTTTCGATAATGTTTTGGGTATGAAGGTTGTCAATGTTAAACTCGTACTAAAATACCTAAATATTTTGCAAAAAAGACCTCGAGTACTGATCACAAAAGCAATGCTTGACAACGAATTGCGACCGTACATTCATCAAACACATCATTACTAGTGACGAACCAGTCCAACAACCTAATGAAAGGCACTCCAAAAATGAGATGAAACCGAAGGAACTACCTCAAAATCGCTCAAACATCATGGTGATACTTATCGGTTTTTTATTACCGTGGTTAAGTTCACTAAGAATTCATTCCACAGGCTCAAACGGCCAATTGGAATATTATTTGACCGTCTAAGTAAATCAATTCTTCGACCAGTTGCTTAGAGTTTAAGGTTTTTTCTACGACATATCATGTTTGTGACGACTTTTTTGTCAAAAGAAAGACCAGAGATAACGCTAAGCCATCATATTCGTTTTTCGGGGAACTTGCCATGTATCCATTGAAGTTATTAAAAATCATTTCCTGAAGATCATTCTCGCGAGACATATAAGAAGTCTATAAAAAATTGAATTAAGCATTTGTACTGACTCGAAAACAAGAAAAAACGTTAACTTCGGCTGCACCAAAGCGAATATACCTTTCACAGGTTCATTTCTGTTAGTAACTATGTATCCTATTTGTAAGGAAGCTATATGCTACAGTAATCCGATCTGAACAATTTTTTTGCAGATTATGTTATTTACCTTAAGCAGTAATCCATGTCAAATTTCGTGAAGATACCACGTCAAACGCAAAAGTTTTCCTTACAAGCCCTGATTCCGATCGTTCGGTTTGTATGGCAGCTATATGTTATAGTGGTTCGATATCGGCAGTTCCGACAAATCAGCAGCTTCTTGAAGACAAAATGACAAGTACAAAATTTCAAAACGATATCTTAAAAACTGTGTTCGTATATATACAGACAGACGGACAGACAGACGGACATGGCTAAATCGACTCAGCTCGACATACTGATCATTTACGAGTATATACTATAACACTTTATAGGGTCTCCGACGCTTCCTTCTGGGTGTTACAAATTTTCTTGTTCAGGGTACAATAATCTATTTCGAAGTCGATTATAAAGGTTTGCATTAAAATAATTGAAAATGATGTGGTTTTTTGTCAGCCCGGGTAGGGCGTAGAATTTGCCCGAGGCGATTAAAATCCATGTACTAGGTCTGTATTTTTGGCTTTTCTAGAAATTTCAGCATAGCCATTGTCAGAAATAGTGCTATAATACTCAGCTTGAAACGATATTATAGGTAGGTAGGTAGGAGTGCAGCCCTAACGGGCTCAATTAGCACTTGATGTGCCATTTTGATACACTTTTCGTAGAACCTCCGATATTATAGACTTTGAATGAGTTTCCTTCTGAGTTCTTCACCAGATATTGAATTTGTTGGGGCCTCAACTGGTAATAGCAAAAGCTACAAGGTCTGACCGGAGATTTGAGTCTGGTACTACGGCGAGCACTTAGCCATTTGAGCTCGCACCAATCTGCTCATTGGGTTTGGCCCTTTGGGAAGATTCGTAGTGGCTGTGGTTTAAACCCAACGGCCGGTAGGATTGAAAAATTCAATTCAGGTAGAGTCGCACTGCGGTCGGATGCCGAAACCACAGCACGGCAGAAGTTTTAGATTGGTCTCGAACCCCACCAAGTTGTCCCTTCCACCCAACCAACTGGAACCAAAAAATGCGTACGTGTAAAAATTTTAATAAAAAAATTCTAACGGACTAAATTAAAAGCTGTCTGAATAATGGTTTCTCTACCAGTGGGAAACTTAGTTCTACTATTTTTTAAAGGAATCTGTGTACGATGTTCTCTACTGAGATGAAGTGTATTGAGACCTTTGTCCAACATTTACACACCAAAATAATTTCTTTAGAATTCTGGTCAAATACGATCCTTACCGTTTCAGTTAAACGAAATTATTTATGTGTTTTTCTTAATAAAGAAGTATTTAAGAAACGTAAAGCAATCCAACAACGTGACGGTGACTCTTTAAACAGCTCTAATTCTATACGTTTTGATTTGTAAATAAATACCTGAAATTTTATTAGAGAACTCCCAGTTTAGTTCGCAAAAGAGAGACTTACGAATGAAACACGAACAAAAAGTCATTGCTGAGCCTACTTAGAAGGGTGTTATTACTTTTTTCGTGATACTCAGGATAACGAAACTCAACTACCTTCTCTGTAGTACGAATTAAGATTCGATTGGGAAGGGGGAAAAAAAATTGAACGATTGAAGATCGCTTGAACTAAATCTGATCTAGGCCTACAAAAAGGTTACAGTAAATTGAATTCATAGTCGGAATACTTATATAAAAAAATCTATTTTCTATAGTAAAAATTATAGAAATTAATAATATCATAATAATATTGAAAATATCCAATAAATCTAAGCGATTGAAACCGACCCAAAGTTTTCTCGATGCAAGTCTGAACAGCTTAGAGTAGTCCTCAACATTTTTTGAGTCGCTTGTTGTGTATTTAATGCGATTCTTAACATCAATTTTCGTCTGAGTTAAGAATGATATTGCAATTAGATACGAAACTATCAGAAAATTTTTAAAATTTCTGTTAGAGATGCATTCAGAAAAAAGTTAATATAACAAAGATCTTTGGAAATATTTCTCTGTCTGTTCTGTGAAAAATTCCAACAATTTGAATATTTAAACCAGTTACAGACTTCACTCATAAAAACAATATTTCGAAATTTTTAATACAAAAAGTGTAACTCTAAAAATATATGAACACCCCTAATGTCAGTAAAAAATATGCACATATCTCCAAATTGAATAAGTGAAACAATTTAGATTCTGCACCTTGCCACATTGATTGCTTTTGCCATTTAATAACCGTGGCACTTGCTCGTACTTGTGCGCTTAATGAGCCGTTATTTAGTTTTGGCGATAAAAAAGCAGTTAGTAAAATTAAAAACAACAGCAGTCGGCGAATCATGCAAATCGCACGCTTTAATTTCCATATAAATGGTTGAACATGAGTAAATATGTTTTTAAGAGCATATCGTAAACTAAAATATCGACTTGTCCAAAGCCCACGGCCGCTTGTCTTTATGCGTTTTTATGCCAAATTTGAGCATTTTATTTCATATTTTAATTAATTGCGCTGTTGTTGACTTATTGGGTGCGATTGCGATTTCAGATAACCAAATACACACATTTTATCATTGAATTAATTGACTCTTGTAGATTAAAAATTTATTAGTTGAGACGTTTATTTGCAATAATTGGTGGATTTTTATTTTTGGCAGCTCTAATGTATTTAAAACTTATTTGTTCGGTAAAAATATTATTTTTTGCCTACGCTTAAAAAAACAATTTTAAACTAAATTTTTTAAGGAGTTTTCGTAAGGTTCATGAAATATATATGAGAAAAAGTATTCAAAATTTATTTCTTGTAGATTTTTTATTTTTTTTTTGTGGAAAATAATATACATAAAAATAGATATCGTCTTTAGTTAATCAAAAAGCCTAATTAAAAGCAAATATTAATCCAAAATTATGAAAAAAAAATAAATTTTCTGCTCATTAAGTACGCTTTGTAATCTAAATGTAGCAATAAAAACAAACAACTGCATACGTGATTTATATTAAATTTACATATTCTCCAGCAGGCATCCATAGATGATTATGAGTACCCACATTAAGCATAGCCTGCCAATTATTTTTGCCGTCGGCTATGTTGAAAAAGATTGCGAATTACATGCCTCAGAAGCCTACCTAATCTCCAGCTGACATGCAAGCATATAATTTGTGCAAAATACAATAGCAGCGCAATAATTATTTCGTCGGGATTATTCGAATTTGTAATTTAACTAACTTTGTAAGCAAAACGTGGATTTTAATTGCAACACTTTTGTCTGCATATATGCTTGAGCTGCATACATTGTAGGAGCTCATACTAAATATGTAAATTTGGGCTAGAAGAACTTCATTTCAACTCACAAAAGCTGCGCCGTAATATTATTGTAATAAGTAATGCAATAGGGCAGTGCTAGAGGCGGCACGGGTATCTGGAAGATTCGTGGCAAATAGCCATGAGGCAACTAGAGGTGTTATTAAGAGGCTGGAAGCAGTTTTCAGCGCAATAATGAGCAATTTAAATGAAATGATTGGCAGCGGAAAAGTGCATGTTGTCTTAATGTAGTCATAATTAAAAAGTATAATATTATGATTGTATATATTTCACAAAATGAAGCCATTAAATTGAAATATAGAAATAAAATAATTACTAAAAAAAATAATTTAATATATAAAAAAAAATTAACTACCGCAGCCGGTAGGATTCGAACCTACGCTCCCAGAGGGAATCTGATTTCGAGTCAGACGCCTTAACCACTCGGCCACGACTGCTTACAATTAGAGGTCGCTCAATGACGCATAGCAAACCAGCTGCTGCATTTATCAATATGTAGAACATTTAAATGGAGAGAGAGAGCACTTTATTACCGACATACCGACATTTCTTTTTTAGGGATGACAGCTTTGCTCTTGTATTTAAAAAATAAAAATTTGTATTCACAAAATATAAAGAATTTGAGATTACTGCAAGATTGGCTGTTATATTCTGTAAAATGTTATATTCTGTAAAATTTATCTACCGTTATTTGTTGCAAAATGTTTTATTCTGTAAAAAATTGATGTCCAACAAAGAGAGAGAAAGTATTAATTTCTGTATATGGGATCTGGTAAAGTAGGCATAGACACTAGAATAATATGTTTGTTAGGGATATATTCTATCATAGAACCCTTATGGTCCACCGATGATTGTATTGATTTTAGGCATGTGTATGTATAAAAGGCCCTTCCGGAACAAAGGATCTGTCTTGAAGAATAATAGGTCCTTATTTACCTAAATACTTTAGTTCGCTCAGGTGCTCTTGTCCAACTGTAGAAGCTGTGCGCCAAATATGGGGTATCATCAGCGTCATTACACACTCTTATAATTCCATTTCCATTATCAGAGCAAACCCCAATCTCTTTTGAAGTGTAATAAGTTTTCGAAGTTTCCTGGTAATATAAGGACAGAACTCTATTAATACTATTGACTATGTAAAAAACTTTCGTGACAGTTAGGCTCCCTGCCTCGCTTTTGTGAAACGAAATTAATGTTTTTCTGTAAAAAAAGTGATATCAATACGAACTGTAAAATCTTTTCAGGAAGTTTTCTGAAAATACAAAGATGTCTATACTAAGGAACTACTCACAATGCAGTCAGATTGGGGTTAAAAGCCGAACCGCTAAGGCCAAATTTATGGAAGCGAAGTGGTTACCATATAATCGTTTAAAAGCTTCTAAATATTGTTTGGCCGATTCTCATTAGAAGCTTGAAATTTTATCGAAAGAACCAAATAAACATCGGAAAGGTTGTGGTATTTCAAATATCTCATCGAAATTAGCAGAAAATCAGATCAACGAATCTGCAATTATTCGTGAAATAGACTATGACAGAAGCATTATGAAGTAACCTCTAACCCTTAAGCGTTGTTATAGAAGTGTTAGAATACTCTTTCACGATGTGAAATGTTTTTTATACATGTGACTATCAAAATAAATAAATTTAATGTAATGGTAAAGAATTTAGCTTTATTATAAAGATAAGGGTTTCGCCATTATGTTTTCAAACGATTTCAGGCAAGGCCAAATATGCCAGCTCGGACGCGAATATATTCCAACCAGAGGCCGAATTTTCGAAGGCTTTTTGCAACAATTGAGGCCGCGTGAAGAAATAATGCGCCGAATATTGTTTTCCAAGATGTCAATCGTCTCAGGCTTACCTCGGTACATAAACGACTCTACGTAATCCAAAAAAAAAAAAAATTGTTCAGCAGTCTTAAATCGCAAGATGTTGATGGCCACGCCATAGACCAACGACGCAAGATAATTCACCCATCAAAAGTTTCCTTCAACAAATTAATTGTTTTGTTGGCTATATGTCACATAGCGTTGTCTTCTTGGAACCATAGATCGTCACCAACAACATACTCCAATTCAGATACGAAAAATCATTATGCATGACTCTATAATGTTCCGAAAAAAGTATTGTCTAATTGAAAACAACAGGTCTAAAAAGACAACCATTACAATCTTAATCGATTAAAAACATTAATTAACGATATTGATGAAAGTAGTGCTTCAGAGGCATGACGAATAGGATTAAAAATATGTATTTCAAAAATGATAATTGCAAAGTATGCAGACACGAGCATCTAATTTGTTTTTACTAAATACGTAATTATAATCATTTCCACAACAAGAAGCGTGAAGAATTTCTACAAGTAAAAAGCAATTATTTAACGCCTTAGAAAAAAAACAGCAACAAAAAGGCATGATATGTTTATTAATAATATTAACTGTGAAAAAACTCTGGATAATCTTAAGAAAAATACGTGATAAAATTTTTTTAACGGTATACTTATGTACACTGGGTGTCAGAAAAATGTGTATGAGGTTGTTTATAAAATTAAGTTATAAAAAATTGGAAAATTACCACACTAAAATTGAATTTTTATTATGAAAACCAAATACTGTTGCATCAACGTATGCGATGCAGGATTTATTAGGTGCACCCCCTCTTGACCTGATTGTCATTCAGCGATGATAGAGTCAAGTGTTGGCGGTAAGAGTGTTGGGAAAATAGCGCTAGTACTCGTACTATATCCGGAAGATAGGCTTGTACAGTTAACCCAGACTTCAGATTTTTTATTTCTGATAGTTTGGGGCATTTGTGTTGGGTGCGGGTCGAGGAGTGGCTGCATGTTATTGCAGAATGTCCCATGTACTCGTACATTCGGTATCTGGATGGTATAGGGATCCGCTGGACTGATGGACGTTTAGAGGTAAGCGGTGTGATCTCCAATAGTCGTATTGCTGAACAGTTAGGGTCGTTTCCGCGTGAATTGTTTAGGCGGCGATGGCGTTTAACTGGTTATTAGGGTTAGCTTCTTGTGTTATTGGTGTGTGCGTGTAATGAACATATGTCACTAGTCTAGAACAGTATGGAAGCTCAACTGGTAGTAGTTTCGGCTGCGAGGTTTGACCGGGGACTTAAATCTGATACCATGAACAGCAGGAGCCTTTGGAGTTCGCTCTAACCTGCCCATGCGGTAAGATTCCTCGGGAATATCGTGACGCCTGTGGTAAAAACTTGAATGCGGGAATAGCTGACACTTTTCCAGTTGAATGTGGAGTGGAGCATGGCAACCGGGGGCCGGACCCAAAGTATGGCAGAGGTTTTAAATGAGCCTCGAACTCTATTAAGATGGTTAGCTTGGAATTTTCAGGGCACTGATCAACGCATTGATTTGGTCCACTATGCTTTTGAGCGCGGTGGGATAAGGCTGTCGTCAGCAGGTAATATAGGATATGAACATGCCGGACGTTGTCTATCTATTTGTATATACCCTACCTTCTGTTTTGTTATCGATCTGAAATTTTGCATACGTCTTTTTATACCCAATAAGCTGCTCATTCGTCGGAGCCGCCGATAACAGACCACCAAAACGTATATATATATGTAGCTGCCACACAAACTGAACGATCGAAATCAGGTGCTTATATTGAATGTACTTAAGCTGCAATCAAGAAGAAAATCTTTGTATAGCTTTTTATGCTTTCAGAAAAATAATTGTGAAAGGATTTCTTTCTAACAAAACCGTACCCATTTGTCTGACCACAAGTGTATACTTGTATGCATATTTTTTTTGCGCAGTAAAGCGCCTACTACTAATCGTGTAAGTTTGTATGCGCTAAACGGTTGAGAAAATTACGACTTTAATCACGACTAATCCAACTCAATGAGCGAAATTCCGGAATATTCACTTGCACTTGCCATAATCGCGTGGATATGCATGTACATATGTATGTGTGTTAGTACATACATAGCATATGTAGATCTACACCAGAGGTGTGCTGGCTACAAATTGCTGTTTTGTGGACTTTCAAGAGGGCCATAAATAGAGTTCGAAGGGAATGGATTTGTAAGCTTAGATGTATATTTACATTAGAGATTACATATGTAAGTAAGTTAAGAGTAATTATATATGTTCTTTGAATAATATATATGTATATGTTAATACATATATTCATATACATATATACGTATGTTTCGTATCTTTGTACGTGGTTGAAAGTATTATTGTTCTTTTTTGAAAATGTATTTATATATACCTTTCCATATAAAAATATATATTGATGTTCATACTATGTATGAGCATATATACGAATATTTATATATACATATATTCACATTTTTTCAAGCCTGTAAGGGCTTAAAATACATATGCACATACATCAGTCTATGCATTCCTTCACAATTCCAAATAGAAAAAAATTTTGCTTCTAACTTTCAACGTGCATTTCGTATAAGATCCAGATAAGTATGTATAAATATAGGTATTCCGCATATGTAGTATGTATATGTATGTTCTCAAGTAAGCCTGTGTATGTAAATATGTACATAAGTCCATATATTTTTATATGACT
The DNA here is from genome assembly GCA_037783105.1 of Bactrocera zonata. Lineage (NCBI taxonomy): Eukaryota > Metazoa > Arthropoda > Insecta > Diptera > Tephritidae > Bactrocera > Bactrocera zonata. The sequence continues at coordinate 63,691 of JBAWJQ010002843.1, read as the reverse complement.
TATTTAGTTAAGCAGAAGTGCTCCTGCCACATGTGGAGGCATAGCTGTAGCATAATACATATTTACATGCAGACATATATGTATGTATGTACATATTTTTGTTAGAATATTCATATACTACATATGTATATAAATACTAGTAAAAACTGACCCATACACACATACACATGTACGAGTTTATTTATATGTATTTTTCCACCAGCTCGCCGCCCCAAGTGTAGTGTTGCAAGTGTTAATGCACACGAAGGGCGGCTTAAGCTTCTAAATTACCGGCTGAAAGAAAACTGAAGAATTGCAAAAAAGCAAATAAAAATTAATTCCAAAATGCAAATAGAAATGTAAAACAATAAAATGAGGCAAAATGCATAATTTTCCAAGGGAAATACAAAAAGAAAAATAACAATAAGTGGAAAACTCAAAACCAAGGAGAATGTAAAATACATATGTACATATACAGAGTAAAATAAGAAAAACCGTAATATAATAATTTTATTGCAGCTAAGCAAGAGTGGAAAATTGTGGCGCAGGCACATAACGCATGCAAGCGGAAATTGATGAAAGTTTAAGTGGCAGCAAATACTTAAGTGTTTAGGTGATGTATGCTACAAACATACGTATATGAGGACTAACACATGTAAATGCATAAATATATGAAAGCATATTCATTTTACTTAATAATCCATATTTGTAGCATAAAATATTTAAACTTGAAATTTCGTTCATTTGCGCGAGCAGGAGCTTAAAGCTTAGGCAATGGCAGCGGTTGAGGAAATTTGAGCAGTGATGCAACAAAGATGTCAACACAAACCGTTGAGAGTATATTGGCACACGTTGCTAACGATACCGTTAATCGGCGCTCAGTAAATTTGCTGTTTTTTAGGCAAACATATCGTGAAATAGTCCGAACAATCGACGATACAAGTAAAGTTCCGTGGAAGAATATTGTGGGAAGACTACAGGTTTTGTTCGAAAAGTAATAAAACTGTGTCGATTTGAAAAAATTTATTGAACCTTAACGATTGGTTCTTTAAAAATTTTCAAAATAGACTGCTTCTGCGTCGATGCAGCGCTGCCAACGCGATTTCCAAGCTTAGAAGGCATCACGGAAGGCATTCTCCGGAATAGCCTTGGGAGCCGAAGTGCATGCTGCTTAAATCACCTCTGTCGTCTCAAAATGCTTGCTTTTCATCGGCCTTTTCAGGTAGGGAAACAAAAAAGTTGGAGGGGGGGGGCCACATCTGGGCTGTGGGGAGTTGCGGAAGCGTTGGGATGACGGCCTTGGTTAAGTAGCGCTACACAAGAAAGGCGTTGAGCGCCGGGGTGTTGTCATAGTGCAACGTCCAAGAGGGTGCGATGTCTTGTCGAACCCGATTGACCCTTCGGTTTAGTCTCTCGAGGCCTTAGAACTGAAGAATGGAATGCTAGCTTGAAGCAAATTGTGAATAAGAACAGCGTGTGATATCAGCTGACTGTAAAAAGTATGAATGGTGAGAATATTGTAATGTGATGTTGAGAAAAAGACATATTTAGCTAAGTTCTACAGGTTTTAGAAGCCTACATAAGGCTCATGACACCATGAAGTGGACTTTAATTTATATTTTCAATTAGCCACCTAGGTCGTTTAAACAGTTACATTTGTTGTTATTGTAAGAAAGAAAAATAGTTTAGACGAATGGTACCGAATCAATAGCCCTTGGCCGGTTAAAAGTCTGTGTCCGTACCGGATACATAGGCTTGACAGTCGTGCAAACGGTTCCCTTACAGTTTGTTAATAAATATTACTCTATAAAACGGGATAACTTCTCATGATAAAATGAAGTAAAATTCATTATATCCCATCGCCATTATCTACTACAAAACGGAGTGCTCAGAACCGCTCCTAGGGCGACAATAGAAAGGCTCAACTTACCACAAATCCACATTGCAGTAGAAAGCTCTGCGGCAAAATCAGCTGCAAGATTGGCGGCATTAGGTGAATTCTCTACAAAGACCTTCGGGGATAGCTCAATAAGCGGGGGCTGGTAGAAAAGTTAGAGCACATACCCGCACGCTTTGTTGGAGAGAAGGTTCCAAGTCACACTAAAGGAGGATGGATAGGGCAAAAGTCTGCGACACAGCAGCGGAAATTACAACATCTACACAACAGGATCCAAACTGACTAATGGAGTAAGAGCCGGAATCTATTGCTCGAAGCTGGATCTCAGGCGACCCTTAAAGCTTTCGGATTACTGTAGTATCTTCCAGGTGAAAGTAAAAACGAGATATCTAACAACACAGAAAATAACATTGAAGGGGTAAATATATACATATGTCGATAGCCATAAAATTATTAAGGCAATAGTCTCACATCGCATTACGTGGGAGAACGATACAACTGATGAGATTGTCAAAAGTGCCATCAGTCTGTCTAGCAAATATGTACAGGAAATACGGAAGTTACTAAGTCGATATACAACGAAAGTTCCAAGAAGGTAGACAGTGGGATCAGAATGAGATGGACTGCCTTAAGTACAAGCAGGATCTCCAAGATCCTGTGCAAGAGCCCATTAGGAAAACTCACTTGTTTCTTACTCACACGGTGACGAATGTTTTACCGCAAACTAAACTGAATTTCCATCCGGCATAGAACCAATAGATGTGAAAGCCGGCTAGTATAACCTAACCTAAACTATGTCCTTATATACAAATCTTCAAATCAACAGCAGGTTAATCAAGTCTTTTTCTATGATTGTTAGCCCCACCTTTTTTTGGAATATATTTATTTAATATAAGCATGTGGCAACATCCATTTGTATTTAAATTAATATTTTATACACAATACAAGCATTATTTTTACAAGCATACATACATGTAAGAAATTGCGAAGAATTCTCAGTGAGCAATACAAAAAGAACATTACACGCTCTTAATTACTTAATTCAAGTGCAACAAGCATGCTGCTCGCATGCATGCAGGCTTTCAACTAAAGCAAGTTCACACAAACACACACAAGCGATGGTGTATGTGTGTGGCTGCACCTTGACTTATTAACATTTTTAGGTATGTTTTAAATGCCTTTTTAAGTGTCTGAAGCGTTATACATATGTATTAAATGTATTTGCTTTTAGCAAAAATGCATAAATAATAAAGCCGTTTCGAAGATGAATTGCTTTTTGCCACCAAAGGTGCAACATGCACGCCAGCGCTAATCTTATGCACATATAAGGTATGTACATATGTTCGGCTTGTAGCTACATAAAGCCATAAATTCATTGGCCGATTGCTTTCAACACCGAAAAATATTTAAACACCTTTTCGGTGATTGTTGCATGCGCCTGGTTGCAAGGTAAGAAAGTGGTGAATTTTTAATTGGCGGCATGTATGAATTTTAAAATGTGCGTTTGTTGTATGTGAAAAAGGTAAATATGATGGATTTATGGATACAAGTGTGTGTGCATAATTGGGTTATATGTAATGACCCCCATTTCAATCATTTCATTTCAGCAATGCTTTCGAGATAGTTGTAGGAAGAGACGTAAAGCGTGCATCCGCTAGTTGGAGCCGAAGTCTAATAAGTATCAAAAATCATAAAAGTTGATGGTATTTAATAGAAAGTCACAAATGAATTACCTCATAGATGGCGACAGATTCGAATTCTTACAAAAGCTTCGTTCGAACAATAATATTCTATGATAATAATGAATAATGATTATTTATTTTGAAATATTTGGATTCCCTTGATTCCGTAGCCGATCTCCAGGAAGATATCCGATGAAAGTTGGCTGGCGGTGATGACGATTTTACTGCTTAAAATTATATAAAATCTAAAATCCATAAATAATTAATTATTACTGTGGAGGAATACAGGTAAGCATTGAAAGACTAGTCAAAATTTTGTTTTTTGACAAAAATAGTAACTTTGAAAAAAGGAGTCCCTTTTTGTGGAAAATTTACTCTTGAAAATGGCTTAAAAAATGGAAATTATTTTGAAAAATAATACTTCTTCCATGATTGAAGGTAGTGTACAAAATTTAAGTCTACTCGCCTATCGAGGTTGTGCGCTAGGTTTGGGACGCGCCATGTAAAAGCCTCGGAGGAAAGACCCCCCTTTTGATGACTATCACAGCAATATAATAAGGACAATTATTTAAGGGCATGCTTGCCTTGTAACATTTTCCACAACGGCCATATGAAGGAGCGCAAATTCAGTGTGAGATCCTTGGTGGGAGAAAGACTCCGTCGGCGGATTTGTACCTACACTCCGACCGAAAAAAAGGACGATATGGCCAAAAATGCCTTTTATAAGCGGTTAAAGCGCGTTTTTGACAACTGTCCCTGGCACGAAGTAAAAATTGTACTAGGCGAGGGGTGGGCAAAGAAAGCATCTTTAGTACAACAGTCAGCCTCCATGGCGAAACTCTCTCTCAGAGGGGCCCGAAATATGGTTGTCTTTAGTACTAAATTCCAGAACAACAAAATTCATCAAGCCATTTCGTTCTCTCCAGATCGAAAAATTCGTAATCAGATCGATCATGTTGTGATAGATGAACGACAAGTCTCCAGCACCCGCCTTTGTACAGCGAAACACACCCGTCAACAAACACAGGGAAGGTAAGAGGTCGAGAAGCTGCTATCAAAGCCGACAGCGAAAAGGTTGTCAGCTCGACTTGTACTCCTTATTTTATAAGAGTTTAGAGCTCCTGCGCACACTGATGACATTGGTATTATTGTCCTCAACAACCGCGGCGTTAATTCTACTTTATCCAGACTACATATAAGCGAAGCACGTGGGTCCGATTGTGAACGAGGACATGGTGAAACATCTCCTGTCACCAAAAAAATAGTCGTCGTATTCGAGATTTGGCTCCCACGTCATTGTTGATAATCATAACTTTAAAGTCGTAGTTAAATTTCGTCTTTCTTTCAACCAGTATTAACAAAACAACAACGTATGCCTCGAAATCCAACGCAGAATAACTCTTGCCAATAGGTGCTACTTCGGACTGAATAGGCAATTGAAAGGTACACACAGTTCAGAGAATGGTTAGATCGTGTTGTCCGTATGGAAGAAAACTTTCCAGCTTCGAAGGTTTGCGATTCAGTAAACGCCAGTGGAAGCAGAGAAAGACCCCCACTGTTTTGGAGGGATAAGGTGGTGAAAGATTTGGCTGCATTTAGGATCTTGAATTGGTCCTAAAAACGAAAATAAACCTCCTTTGGCGCGCTGTCGTTTACTCTGCTATAATCGCGTAAGCAGTGTCTACGCCAGTGAAGAAGAAGATTATCAAATGTGTTTACATTCGTAAATGTAGAACGAAGAAATCATTTGTGAAATACACGAGTGAATACGACCCCACAAAGCCAAACTTTCTCTAGGACCCCTTGAATATTTCTATGAAAGCACTATATTCAAAAAAAAAAAAAAAGATTTGTGTGTGCTTTCACGAAGCTTTCACTAATTTTACAATGTCATATTAGGCTTCCAGAAATAAATCCATAGTTTTGAAATTTTAAAAGCAGTTTTATTATGCCATCTCATGGAAATCTTCGTCCAAAGGGTGGAAACAGAGACCGTCGACTTTTACAAGCTTCACTTGAGGTGAATTTTTTATCGACAAAACGGGTAGTAATTTTTTATCGGGGAACGGGTAGTAATCGCTTGATGCTAGGTCTAAACTATAAGTTGAATGCATTAGATTCTCCCAACAAAGCTACCGGAGCTTGCGGCCTGGCGTTGTCCAGATGAAACACATTTCACTATTTGCCAAAAGCTAAACATTCATAGCGATTGCTTTCTTCAAACAGTCCAATTGCTGACAGTACATTTCCCACTTAAGAGTTTGGCCGAAGGGGAGATGCTCACTGTAGATGATCAAACACATAACAAATCCTTTCTGGCAGCCAGTTTGGGTCACCATTTGCACTAGCTCATCGCGATATATTTTAAAGTTGTCGTAAATTATCCACTTTTCATTAGCAGTAACCATCTTCTTTAAAAATGATCGATTTCGTTGTGTTTAGTAACGATACGCAAATGGAAATTCTTTTATGAGATTTTTCGGACTACATCCTATATCCAGCCTTATTTAAATGGCAACAATCACTTTTTCGCGCTATTATTTCTTTCTGACGCCTTTTTAGCTCCGTTGGCAATCGAAACAATGCCTCAATGACGACCGGACTCGACGATTCCCATTTTTTATCGGTCTTTTCGGCGATTGGCTTTCCTGTGCATGGTGTATATGTGACAGAACTCTATTGACGAAATCAAAATTGCTCAAGATTCTTACCCACAGTATTGGGATTATAAACACCATTCACATTTTCTAGCACTTGGTTTGCATTTCTTCTTTCCTCGGTCCATCTTCGTGTTCAAACAATACTGAGTCAAGTAACCACACAATTTTTTGAGACTACGAAAACTTTTCTTTCCAATGCCATAAAGTGTAATTATCTTGCACTTTCGTAAAATTAGATGCGGATTACTAAAGTCATCTACTGGAAAAATAATTAATTTCTGTTTACTAGACCTCATATGTTCTACTTTGCTAGTCCCTTCTAGCAGTAATACCCGACCAAATGTACACTGCTTAACTCAAGCTGGTCGAGTGATCTTTAACAATCCAAAAATGGCGCTGAGAGCTCACTAATTTATACAGAGATCACTTATCTACGTCAAAGCTCACCCAATAACAATTTACTTAAATTGTTTAATTCAACGTTAAGTGAAACGTACGAGCATTGGTATGGCTTCCCGGTTTTGTTTTACCTGTGTGCATAATATACGAGCCATTTAAGCCACGGCTTTCGCCCGCAGCGTGCCACAATGTGCACATTTAGTGCAATTTTTTCGGCTATAACTAAAATATTTTTAAACATTTCCTTTACGACATGTTGCATGTGTGGCAAGCAGCATGTACGTATCACATTTTGGCGTGTTTAGCCACGACGCATTGTTGTTGCTGTTGCTGTGTGCGCCAAAACAACTATTCAATACATTTATTGTTGCTGCTAGCGCAATTTATATTGCCCAATGGGCGCCGCAACAGCATTAAATGGCGTGCAACTGCCACATAACAATAAAATTAATTAAAATTTTTGCATATTTTTTTACGATTGCTCATATTTTAATTGAATTGCCAAATGTGCGGAAAGCAAAAGTGTACAGAAAAACGCCAAAAACAACAGCAAACAACAAAAAAGTGCCAAAAACAAAAAAAAAAGACTGGCTGGAGTGACAAGAGAGGTGTTGCCACGCCTGGCGCGCTGTGGAGACCAGTGGACGACGCTTGTTAAGCTACGGTAACAGAATTTACACACACATATACATACATACATATGAATATAGTTAAGGAATTTTTATTTTTATTATTTTTTAAATTTTTTTTATTTATTTGTGTATGTATATTATTTTTAAACCGTTTTCTTCCGCGCCTTTTGAGAAATGTCACCTGTCAGGCCATATTTTTTAAACGCCAAATACTTTTTGACATAATAGTCCAATTACCTTATCGCACGATCGGTTTCGGTTGTCGTTCGCCGTCGCGTTCGCATTTGCGCAGTCATTGCTGCGGCGCGCGCAGCCTCATCTTCAGCGCGGCTGTGGTGCAATGGACTCGCACACACACACATACACGCACACCAGCACTTGAGAACTGCCGTTTTTGCTGCTGTGCTGCTGCCGTCGCTGTTGCAACATCGACATTCAACGATTATTTATTGCAATTGCTGTGGCACAACCGGCGACCGTGGCAATGGCATTCATTGCCGGCAACAACGATCGCCAGCACAACAACAAAAACAACAACAACCAGGCAACTAACACTAGCCGGCGCGGCGAACGTTCAGTGGCCGCCGCCACGCAACACAAATTCACCGCCGACGTCGCCTAAATTGCGTAAAAACATGCCACAGCAAGGACCCCAAAGGCGGCCAAGCGTTTGGCCGCATGCCAATAACAACAACCACAACAATACGCGCGAATGCATTGGTTGCGTATGGCCGCGTTCTTGATCACATCTGTTGCAATTGGTAGCTAGGAAAAACTAGTTAAAAGTGGTGCCGCAACGCATTGCCACGAAGCTGCAATGCGCCGACTCTCCGCTGGCCGGCAATCGATTATGCTAAAGTGTCGATTTACGGCCATACAAAGCGGACGCTTACATGCATCGTAACGCCAACAAAAAACTGAAAGAAAAAAGAAATATGTGCTACAACAACAATTCGAAACTGTTGCATAAACGCTTACTGCCACTGTGTTCATGTTTGTGGCACAAACGCACAGCTCGAGTCGCCAAATGAGTCCGCAGGGGGCCCTCAGTTGCCGTACAATGGCTTAGCGCTGCGGCAACTTTGTAGTCAATGGGTGAGGAGAGCGGTTGCCAAGTGTGCGAGTTATTAAGAAAATCTTCTTGGCAACAGCTGAGGAACGATGACTACAAATAGAGAGTACAAAATGGTTTAAAACGGCTCAAAAGCCAGTTGAAGTCCAACTATAGGGAAAATTTCACATTTTTTCCTCTCCTAAACGGCTAGCGACCTCTCTTCAGCAAGACATCAGAGAAATCCATCGAATGGATTAAGAGATGTACGTATGTAATGGACCGTGGCCGCAAGCTCAACCCAAGTGCTTCTAACAGCCAAGGAAGTAAATAAGGCGTCTGGTAATAGATCCCACTTTACGGAGTCATTCTCTTAGGTGGTATAGACTTATATGGAATTCAAAACTTGTTTACATAGTTTCTTTTTCCAACTGAGACAATTAAGGTAATTAAGATTGGTATTTGGACGCCCAAGAGTTTGGAAGGATTCATTGAGGAGTTATAGGAGATAGTTTTGGCTGGATTCGGAACCTACGGAGCCACTATGCTTTAAAATGTACAATTTTCTTGAATTAATTAGTTACCTGATCCATTACTTCATGATTTATCGGGACTTCATAGAGTCGACAGACGTTAGATGTTAGCACAGAGAGGAGATCGATTTATTTCACGAGTTGGCCTAGACAAAAGTAAGGCAAAAGCTCTTTCTAACCTTTTAGTTAGAGCACACAATGGCGAGACATATTAAACACATATTTTGGTTACAATCCCTTATGTTAAGATAGAAAAACATCGGATAATTCGAAAAAATTTGGATACCTATAAAGAGGTTGGCTGAATGCTCTCTGATAGGTAGGTTAGGTTAGGTTAGATGGCTGATCAAAGGTCGCAACTATGACTACTATACATATGTAGTCCTTTGGGATGCATTAACAGCTCCACAACTAGGGAGAGGTTAGCCTTACTGAAGGCAAAGATATCACTAGATCTCTTGTCATCGATCTTGGGGCAAAAGGCTTTTGCGACTGCGTATGTACTTAACCAGAGTTTATAGAGAGCTTCCCACAGTATACCTCTCCATCAGCGTTCCCCCAATCTTTGATCCATCCATGAAAAGCTCACTGCCCCTCTCCTCCAACGGGTTCTTCCCATCCACAACTCCCTCGCCGGTATGCTTGTAGAGAAGGAGCCATCGGAGTTCGTTTTGGCAACTCCATGATCCAAGTGATCTGAGTCTGATGGCGAATTTCGCATCCATACATCTTCCGGCGATGTCCACGGTAGATATGTGCAAGATGGCGTTAAGTGCGTTTGAGTATTTTTGCAATTGTGGTATTTTCTACAGCCCTCCACTATGGTTTAGTAGGGCCAGAGGACCACTTTCACTGAGAGACCCCTGATAAGTATAAATAATGACAATACCGAGAATGACAAAGGTCAAAGCTCTAAAGTTCCGAGCCCTCATTATAAGCTATATACTAGTATAATATGCCAAACCGATCCTTCACAATACTATCTATAAATTATCCACTCTCAACCTTAAAAACGCATGGCAATCCTGGCAGCGCTTACACTTTCCATTTTTTTCTCGTTTTATTCATTCTCAGCCTCCAACCCTGCCGAATACAACAGTGCGACACTAAATGCCACGCGAAAATATATCTTATTGCTTGTATGACAGTTGTTTTTGCGGCGGCAAAAGTGATCTACAATAGTAAATAGCCTCGTATTAGGTAAGTGAGTAAGTATACAGTTGTTCGGCAAGAGTATTACCGACTTCCCATCGCTGCTGTGGCTGTCGGGCGGGCGTAACCAGCGATCACATACATTTAATCGAATCGCAACGCATATCAACGCGGCAATACTATCTGCCATTCGCAATCGCTGATCTCCGCTGATCGCCAACTGTTGATCGCCGATCGCAGCGTTGATCGCAGTGCACTGATTTTCCTATTCAAACGTATGTATTGCCGTTCATCGGGTAAAAAAAAAACTATGTTGCAGACAATTCTGTAATTGTTGAGCTGCTCAATTTTATTGTTTGTTGCTTTGTTATTGCTAGCTGTGGTATGATTGTGGCTGCTGTGGCAGCTGGAAGCGACGCATGATAAAGCTCATGTAAAGACAGGCATACATACTGATGGACCCGCTGTCCGTCTTACATACGTAAATTTTCATTTAATCGCCGCTCTGTTGCACTTGCCACACGATTGCTTTGCACTTTCAGAACGTTTCCCATTGTTGTTGTACTTTTTTTACTTCGTGTTACACACTTTTGTTTGTGATTTAGTTGCAGTTGCTGTCCATGTCCCATTTGTGGCGGTATTTTCTCTGTGGCAGTGGCACAAAACACCAATCTACGCGCAAGTGCTTCCGTTCATTCGCACACCGCCCAGTTGGCATGCGCAATTTACGCACGAAGCCACACGTTCGGCTTTCTGCCATTGATCTCTGCGGCATTACAGTGTGTGGGATAATAAAAATATGCCTTGTTTCCAAATATTTATCATTTATTTGGAGATAGTGGATCGAAGTATTAACACGTCAGAAGTTACTGAGATAAATTTGCAATATTGATTCTCAAGACTCGAAAAAAATTTACCTGTTGTCTTTACGTTACTCAAAATATTCCTGAAATATATTTATAATACCAACCTTCTGCAGATAATCTATATTTTTTCTCTACTAAGCTCTACTAAAGCTAGAGTCGTTCACCTTCTTCTCTCTTTCAATTATTGACATAAGCAATTGAGGCAGTCTTTTGCTTAAAAGTTGTCATAATTTTATCAAACAGCGATATCTTTCGTTAGTAGCATTAAGCCACTTCTATATTCAACTTGTTTGGGTGCGTGGCCACAGCGGAATCGCCGGAAATCATAAAGCCGATGAGCTTGCAAGAAAATACACCCATACCCAAATTCCACCCGAAAGAAAATGAGCAGGAGCTTGCCTGCCTACGTGCATTTGGGCGCTGGATCCATGAGCTTCTATTGAGCTCAGCAAGCTTTGGTTAGCAATAAGCACTTGAAAGGTCTATTGAACTGCTAGTTCTTAGCAAAGTTCACATCGCCGCAATAATACGCGTCTTAACTGAACAGAGTATCATCCTTAACCGCGTAGTAAGGCTTAAGAATGTAGAGGACTCTACTTGTCAAAAAGGAAAACGAGATGAAAACACTTTCTCCTTCGCTATCCAGCTTTCAGACTAAGGTTGCAGCATATCAATTGTCATATTTTTTACGAACATGTCGAATTACCTGGAATTGTTATTAGCCGCCTCAATAAATTTTCGGCAGTCTCTAGGCGTTTTTTCAATATCCGACGGTCGTTTTGATCCATACCTATGCGTTCTGGGCATCACAACGCACAAGCGTTTTTAGCAGTCCAAGAGTGATTATCCGTAATCTTACTGGTAATAAACCTATTTACCTAACCTAACCTAATAACTCCTGTTGACTCTTACACTCATTTGTCTATACTGAATAAATAGAACACTCAGCCTACCATAAAGGGTTTTACCTTTCGGATATTGCCTTATGATGCAAGAATGTGAATCAATTGCCTAGGGACTTTGCCAAAGAGCACTTGAAGAAAACTTTTAATAGGTCTTGGCTTTCTAGAACTTGGAGGATTAACATAATTACTAAGAAGAAACTTCTTTTGTGGGAACGAATTCGACGAACCCAATTTTCGAGTACTTTCTCCACTAAATCAAGTCGTATGCCATGAATAGCAGAGTTCAATATTGACTTCTAAAGCTTGAAGAGAGTCAGGTTTATTGCTAAAGACCAATGACTTCAAATTACTCCACAAGAAGTAGGAAGATCACCACTTCTTGGAGGCCATTCAATGTCGCAATTTCTTGAAAAAATTATAAATTCGATTTTTGGACTTTTCTTACAATAATTTGTTTGTTGCACGAGCTGTGTGGTACTTTTGCCCGTTTTGTTGGAACCATATTGTCAAGACCAACTTCTTCTAATTGCGGCCATAGAAAGTTGGTTATCACCAATCTATAGTATACCGCAGTCCATTGACAGTAACGGTGCCATCAGCTTCATTTCGAAAGAAGTACGAACGAATGATGCCATCAGACCAAATACTACCCAAACATTTTTAATGTAATGGTTTTTTATGAATAATTTGAGGACTTTCTTCTTAACAAATTCGATTGTTTTTTAACGTACATTCAGATGAAAGTGAGGCCAATTGAAGAAGATGATTTAAAAAAAATCTTTATCGTTTTCAAGTAGTTGCAAAGCAAAATCAGCAAATTGATGTCGTTTATGGCGATCCAGTGGCGTAAGTTCTTCAGTGAGAACAATTTTATATGAATGCAAAGAAATCCTTTCTCAAAATCCGCTAGGTTGCAGTTTGACACAGTTCCAATTCGGGGCAAGGTCTTGGAGTCGACAAAATTTTACAGATCATGATATATAGGGTGATTTTTTAAGAGCTTGATAACTTTTTAAAAAAAAAAAACGCATAAAATTTGCAAAATCTCATCGGTTCTTTATTTGAAACGTTAGATTGGTTCATGACATTTACTTTTTGAAGATAATTTCATTTAAATGTTGACCGCGGCTGCGTCTTAGGTGGTCCATTCGGAAAGTCCAATTTTGGGCAACTTTTTCGAGCATTTCGGCCGGAATAGCCCGAATTTCTTCGGAAATGTTGTCTTCCAAAGCTGGAATAGTTGCTGGCTTATTTCTGTACACTTTAGACTTGACGTAGCCCCACAAAAAATAGTCTAAAGGCGTTAAATCGCATGATCTTGGTGGCCAACTTACGGGTCCATTTCTTGAGATGAATTGTTGTCCGAAGTTTTCCCTCAAAATGGCCATAGAATCGCGAGCTGTGTGGCATGTAGCGCCATCTTGTTGAAACCACATGTCAACCAAGTTCAGTTCTTCCATTTTTGGCAACAAAAAGTTTGTTAGCATCGAACGATAGCGATCGCCATTCACCGTAACGTTGCGTCCAACAGCATCTTTGAAAAAATACGGTCCAATGATTCCACCAGCGTACAAACCACACCAAACAGTGCATTTTTCGGGATGCATGGGCAGTTCTTGAACGGCTTCTGGTTGCTCTTCACCCCAAATGCGGCAATTTTGCTTATTTACGTAGCCATTCAACCAGAAATGAGTCTCATCGCTCATCGGACACGGACGCGAAACACATTTCGAACCGAACACTGATTTTGGTAATAAAATTCAATGATTTGCAAGCGTTGCTCGTTAGTAAGTCTATTCATGATGAAATGTCAAAGCATACTGAGCATCTTTCTCTTTGACACCATGTCTGACATCCCACGTGATCTGTCAAATACTACTGCATGAAAATCCTAACCTCAAAAAAATCACCCGTTATTAAAGATGATCGCAACGACACTTAGAAATCATATCATCCCTATTAGAAAACTCGGTATAAATTAAGACTCTGCTTCGTATTTATTCGTACATTCTTTGAATGAGCCCATCGCAAACATGCCTAAAATGAATGCCTCAATTCGCACTTTGCTTTATACAGGCTTCGCAATCGTTCTCAAATCGCTGATCGTGCGATTTTCTATTGTTGACAAGCATTGCTGCGCATTAACGCGCAATTTTTTACATACAGTCGTCAAAAAAGTACCCAACGGAGAAAAATGAGCAATGTTAAACTAGTGGGCGATCGATAGATCGTACTAGATATATATTGTACTACTCTTTTTCACTGAAAATTGTGGATTGTTCGTTGAATGTACTGCGAGAAACGGCGTTATATCCATTGATGTGCCTACATATTATTCAACGATAAACCGATCCTCACAACGGTCTTTAGATATAGGTATGAACAATGATAATAGAGTAGGTCCTCTATAAATCGAACCAGACTTTATTTGTTTCCTCTCACATCTTAATGGTACTTCAGAAACCGAAAGCTCAAATATAATATTTTTATTTGATGCCAGATGTTTCCTTCAGAAGTACCGATCCTCATAACAACCACGGCATATAACATATATTTGTTGAGAAAGCATGCGATTACTGTTTTCCAACTGGGTTTCCAAGTATCTAGTATTATATACTATATACATAAATGCCGCCGTATCCACCCATATGTTGGTGTCAATTAACGCCAGGCATTCTGCTGTCCACTTCAATTCGACTTCTGTGCGCTTTTAGATGCCTTCACTTCTTCCTCTCCTTTCCTTCTTTCTATGCCTACTAGTGTTGGCGTTATTGTTGTTATTGTGTTTCGCAGCTTTTATTGAAAGATTTATGAAATTGACTGCCATTTGACCATTTCGTTTGCAATTTAATGGAGTCAACGGCGTCAGTTAATAGACCAGTAGGCCGTACCGCGACACGGCACGCCGCGCCATTACTGCAATGAAAGCAATTTTCTCGCTGCTCTTGAGTAAGTAAATCTGGATTTATATTCTGCAATTGCTTAGGTGGAATATTATTGTGTTGTTTTCTTCTCTTTGCATTTCATGACGTTGAAGTAGTGAGTGGATATGTATGAAAACAATGGGTCGCTGAAATTATAGGGAATTATGAATGAGTGCTTTAGGTGTGCGAATGAGGGACGCGGATATACATATAATGAGGTATTATTTTGGAAAATAATTGACACTGTTGTTTCAGCTAAAATTAAGAGTTTTTTATTTAATTGTACACTATTTACATTATTTACATTTTTATTTACCTAAAATTAAGAGAAACGACATTTAATGTCAATTATTCGTCTACTTTATTTACAGTGCTTCTATCGTCTGCTCCTTTGTATACGCATTTTTATACCTTGTTATGCATATCTTAAGTCTAGTTTTATAATGTCCCTAGTGACATCTACTGTTAGTAGATGTACAGTGAATGTAAAGAATATTCTTTTCATTACATACATATTTATATGTCATAAAAGTAAATTTTTCTATGCGTAAATTAGAGTTGATCAATATTGTAAGATTGTTTCATAGTTAGAGTATGAATATGATCCTTTACTGAACGATTTTCATCTGAATAAAACAAATTTTTTCAAACTGTAGATTAAGATAGAGATCTCCCCTTCAACATTATCTCTCATCTTTAAAACTATGGGTTAACGAAAAAAGACACGCATGTTTTTTACTCACGCGGTTTAGAAAATTTGATTTTGGCTTTATCTAAAACTCGTCTTAGATATCTAAGAGCTAAGTACAAGAGTCGGAATATGAAGTACCAACATTCTGAAAACTACAAAAAGAAATATTTAAAAACAATCGCAAGGTAGTCAGTAATTGTAGCCTTGGCAAGAAGATAAGAGCTTGTGCAAGATCTGAAGCCGCTCGACCTTCCCAACCGACCTCCCTTACATTTATGAGCTCTTGAAAAGTTCCAAGAAGATCCGACGTTTTCGGGACGGATTTTTTTCAATGATGAGTCCCATTTCTGGTTCAATGGGGTCTTTGGGACCAAGAGATGCAGGAGCATTTCATCAAAAAAAAAACTAATAACAATAATAACGCTTTGAGTGGTTTGTGAGTCTGTTGAATTATAGGTCCATATTTCTTCAAAATTGATGCCTGTGCTCACGTAACGGTCAATGACGACCGATGTCGCGTCATTATAACCGACTATTTGATGTTTAAAATTGACCACGGCGACATTTGGTTTCAACAAGGCGGCGCCACTCCATACATATTGCATCAGTAAATGGATTTCTTGAGAGAACACTTCGGTGAGCAGATAATTTCAGGTTTTTGACCGGTCGATAGGCCACCAAGATCGTGTAATATCACACCATTAGACATTTTTCTGTAGGGATATTTAAAGTCTAAAGTCTTTAGGGATTCGGAGGTTGCATAGATAAGTCTTTTTGTGCTGATCAACTGCATCGGAAGTATGAGATGGTTCAAAGAGGAGAGAACAGAGTAAAGGAAATTTAGTTCTGGTGGTATTACAGTGAACCTCCTAAAGGCCTAATTAGTCAGAAAGGCATTCGGAACTGAAGGTTCAGTGATGCATTATTCAAGAAATCACAAGGCCTTTTATAATATTAACTTTTCGATAGAATGTCGGAAATATTTCAGCGGTTCATACGAAGGTAAAGATTGTACAAACAAAGCTCAAATAAAGTGTTATTTGTATTCTTCGCAAAAAAATACTTAATCTTACAAAAAAAAATAATAATAATAATTTATATGAAATTAATGTTCAATGAGGTTTCTCAGCAATTTGTTTCCAATTATATTTAATCTTAACACGCAAGAAGATCTCTGAATATTTCCCCTGATTATCTATCGAATTAAATCACATATTAATTTACCACAATTTCTAACTCAGCTTTGAACTTGCCGCCAATAGTTCATGGTCATGTGACAAAATGCCACACAGCTGTTGTTGTTCTAGTTGGCTGCTTCTACTCTTACTGGATCAATATCCGTTCTACCGCTTAATCACAATATGTCAGCATTCGATATGCATATATGTATATATGTAAATGTGTTTACTGTTGGGAGTTGGTGTGTGTTGTACAAATTTTCTCGCACTGCCACACCCAGGTGCATCTGAAGGAAATGGGCTATCGACCGCCCAAGTTGTCATACGGAAAGTTTTTAATTACACATATATTGCAATCGTTTAATACGCCATAATAAATAGAAAAAATCGAGAATAAATTAGAAACTAATTAACGTGAAATTAAATCGCTGGACATTCATATAATTGCGCAAATGAGTAGCCAGGTGTGAAAACATGGAAAGGTGGTGCATATTAGTTAGTGTAGATGTAATACTATAAAAGCAGAAATTGCTCGGTTTTAGCAGAGAAATTATCACATCAAAGCCAAACACTTCTTTCGATATAATAAAAAATAAAGAATGGATGCCGAATGAAGCTTTGGCTAGGCAGGGACATATAAAGCGTGATCCACTACTTTTTGAAGAAAAGTCGCAGAAACTTCAAATTTAATGGCGAATGTTTATTATCACTCGAAAGACCATTCTTTGGAATTTATTTTTTGAAGATTACTTCTTCCAAATATTGACTGCCGCTACGCCTTAGGCGGTCCATACGTTCAGTCCAATGACTCGTTCGTGCATTTCGACTGGTAGCTGGCGAATGACACACGTGATGTTGTGCTCCAAGGCCTGAGATTAAGCGGCATTGTCCGCATAGTCTACATATCCCCACAAGAAAAAATCTAACGGTGTGATATTACACGATCGCCTCATGAACTTAAGCATGCTTAATCTCTATCCTTGAGTCCGAACTTGAGATTAACCCAAAACCTTTCTGATTCTCTGTCTTCTGTGGATGGTAATAAATGTAGATGTACATAAAAAATCTCCAAATTGTGTCTAGCTCTTGGAATAAATGTTCCAGTTTTCTAAAAATGCTTATTTGTCACTCTCATAAAGAGAAAGATAATGGCATCCAATAATTTGCACCATAAAATATATTCCAAATTTAGTCAGCTCGTAAAATTTAATATTTGCATAACGAAAAAAGCGGCTTGAGTCAACAGAATAACCTGATCAGAAGAGAGAACGATTTAGATCCGATAATTATGTAACTTCCTCTTCTAGAGCATAAGCTCCACTTTACCTTCCTCGAAACAGTAGTGCTAGACTTAAGTATGTAGATTGAATCCGTCTGACTTAGACTTAGACCAATATTTACTTTCACAGATTTCGGCCAAGTCACTGCCGCGTCTGGCTCCAATAAAATCCAGCCGAGAAACCCAATTTTCGACAAGTTTTCCAGCAATCGGGACCGTGTATTAGCAATAACGCACCGAATATTCTCTTCCAAAGCCTTAATCGTCTCGGGCTTATCTGCACAGACAAGCGACTTCACATAACCCTACAAAAATAACTCAGCGGTGTTACACCGGGCGGCCTAAGACGTGAGATAATGCACCCACTATAAGATTCCTGCAATTAATTGATTGTTTCAATAGTCGTATGGCAAGTTGGGACTAAAGGTCATCCACAATTCTCATCCAAAAAAGTGATTAATCTGTAGCTGTGTAGCGCCCCCATTGATAGCAACATTCCGCTTCATTTTTGAAAAAATGTGGTCTAAAGATTCCCTCTGTCCGTAGTGCACAGAAAGTGATTTTTGAGGATGTAACGACATCTTAACAATGATTTGTGGACTATCATCACTCCAAATGGGAATATGTTTCATTTAACGTACGTATCGTCGGTGCGCCTTTGCACGACGGCTCAGCGAATCCGCTTTTATAAGGGAAAACGTGATCCATGGTTTATTAGGAAATGGCAAACCAAACTGAATACTTGTATTGATATGGAATATTAGGAGGTACTTTGTTAAAACTACTATTAAAGGGACCAGCGGCCTATCAACAAGCTATCATATGTACAAATTGGTTGGAGGTCGATCAGTGGTTAAGTTCAAAACTAATTGTCTCATGAGAAAATGGGAAATAGGTTGCGGAAAGATCCTTCTATAATTTCGCATCACTCATCATTTTTGGATCCAACGGTTTTGCCTGAGATTTCCAGTCTAATTCTTAGTTATTGTAGTAAATTGTTAAGACTGTTTTTACTCTCCTCCAGAGAACTCATATGAGAAAATAAAATACCGTAATAAGAAAATACAATAAATGTTAACGCCAGCTGGAAGCTCAGATAGCAGAGTAGCTATACAGACCTTGAACTTGTTGGCAGGGAGCTCAAAGTTAATCAAAAGAGTGTATTACTTTAATAACAGTAACATCTAGCTACTTTTATGTTAAACCTGATTGGCTGCGTGTCTATAGCGGAATCGTCGGTAACTAATCCTATGAGTTTGCAAGAAAGGGTACCCCTACTCAAGTCCCATCTGGATGGAATTGAGTAGGTTCATTCGTTCGTTGGATCTATAGGCCTTACGTGAGGTCAGCAATTGTTGGTTAACAACCAGCACTTATGGGGTTTCGAAAGAATTCTGCCCCAGAGTATAACATAAAATGTCCATTGAACTGCTAGTCCTAAGCAAGGTTCACACGGTCGCAATGAGAGGTGTCTTAATTGAACACAGAACCATTGACAATCACGTTGAAAGTAAAGACTTTTGAGGACTTAACACGTCCAAAATTATAGGGAGGAAGATGAGATGGAAACATCTAAAATTTTCTCCTTCACTGTCCAGCTTTCAGCAGACTAAAGTTGAGGCAGCGCGGTTGTCATACTTTCTAAGGACTGATGAGTCGATTGATATACATAAATAGGCTTTAGGCGCTTTGTCGATATGCGACGGTCTTTTTGATCCATACTTAGGAGCTCTGGACGCAGTACCATTGGCATCACAACCAACAGGCTTCTCTAGATGTCCAAGTCGCCTTTTTCGTGGTCTAACGAAAAGTCAGCCCATTTACCTAACCTCAACTAACCTACTTGTTTTACCAAGTTTAAACGTTAGGACTGCACACCTGCCACCAACCGAAAGACCGAACTACCAGCTGTTGTCAGCAAAAGTGTGACACAAATACTTGCGGCACACACCACAAATATAGAACACAGCTCAAAATATGGCAACACTTAAAAATTACAAAATTTTGAAAACAAGCTAACACCAAATTTGGCTATCAAGAGTTGGAATCGCCAGGCAGACAACCGAGTAGCGCAATGTTGCAACTGCCGCAACAATGACAAACTGTCAAATGAGTGAATGGCTGTGGCTGAATGAATGTAAGTGTGTGTGTGCGCATAGTGTTATTGCTATTGTTGTGGTTGCTGTTGGCTATTGTTGTTGCTGTTGTTGTTTTGACAGCTAATGCTGCAACATCTAATGGCCAAACGCTTTGAAATGCAAATGTGATGCCAGCAACACGCAATCGCACGCAGCCAAATTTGAGCGAGCGCAGACACTCACACACACACACACAGAGAAGCGTTGCATGAACGTGTGCAGTTACAGTTGCAATTGCAATTGCTGCAACCACCAACAGCCGTCGGCATGATTGTCAAATGTTTGTCAATTGTCACAAATTTACAATTTGACATGCGACAGAGTGTTTTTGGCTGTTTTGCCTAGTTGCATGCCACATTGCCACATTGTAGCCGCCTGCGTTTCGAGCCGCTTGCAATGGATTGTCACTGTCACAGCTACCGTTTTTTCTGTGGCTTGCTGCTTTTACTTGTCACCGTTGTTGTTGTTGTTGTTGTTGTTACCAGCTCGGTTATTGTTGTTGCTGTTGTGGCCACTATGTTGCGGCTTTTAATGTACTTGCTAGGCCATTGATGCCATTTTTGGTGCAACATAGAGCGACAGCATATTTTGCATATATGCAACATTGCAACGCTTGCAACACCAATAACAACAACGAAAAATGCTTACGAGCAACAACAACAAACAGCTGCAGTCAGCAAGCCGACCACTTTTAATTGAAAGATGTCAATTTGCGGCTACGAAATGGAAATCCCACAACAAAAACAACACGAACAGCAACAACTACAATGTGGCATGATTGTGTGTGTGTGTGACGAAAAATTGCGTTGCGCAATACGGCAACTGGCCATTGCAACCGCTTGACCATCAGCGCGTACAAAATCGCATTGTGGCACCGTCAATACCAAAACAACAACTACAACAACAAGCGCAAGCACGTAGCAAGTCAGCACAAAAGTCAACTATCAGCAACAAAGCATCAGCGTTCACAGCGCAGCGCAGGAGTACATGACCCAGAAGGTGGGCGACAAGCGGCGAGTGGCGGGCGCGCACCACATTGCCCCACGGATGGCCCAGACGCACGTCACTCTCTCGCAAGCCTGGCTCCATCGCGCACTGTTTAGACAGCGGCCTTTGTGCGTCGCACGGCGTACAACGCACTTACCATTGCTGCTACTTGGAAGCCGGGCGCGTATGCTCGGCACTGTTGCATGCCACAAACGGCTGCATGCCACAACGCAATATTTAATTGGCAAAATATGCGTCTAAACGCACATAAATTGCACGCCGCACTAACGCGCATTCCGCCGCCAACAAAGCAGCAACAACAACAACTTAGCAAATGAAGCGACAACAACCACAGCAGCAATAATAAACAAGCGGCTGTTGCATGCCGCAGCTGACAGCACGTGTGCGTTGCCGCACCAACTATGTGCACACGGCTCGCTCGTCTCATATCTGTGGCGGTTCATCGTTAAGCGAGTTAAGTTAGTAACTCGATGCGACGCAGCGCGATCTGCAACACGACGCCGTTGCCGATGCCGCGCGCTGCAATTATGTAGTTAGTTGCTTGGCTGGCTGATTGTCTTGAGCCTTGCTTTGGTGCTGATAAGTGGCACTGACGCATGCCGCAGCCGCAGCCGTCGCTATAAAGTGCAAGACAGCAAACATATGTTTGATATTTGGTGGCTGGTTGTTGTTGTTGCTGTTGCTCTAGTGTTTATTGCACGTGTGCACGCGTGCGTTTACGTAGTTGATGTGGCTTACATGTGCTAAAATGTCAAGCGAATATTTTTGAAGTGAAGCCTTCAGAATGTTGGCTGAATTGTTTACAGTTTTTGTTGCAAGTACACGCACACATCGCACTATGTTGCCACAATTACTTTTTGCGCAAAAATATATACCACGCAATGCTTGTACGCGCTCATGTCATGGGATGCGTGATATAAGAACTTCAAGCATTTGGGCGTGTAGAAATTTAAGGCGCCCGCCTCACAATGTTGCAAGGTTTTGGCATGAAATGAATGTGAGGTAATGTTATGTGAACTCAGAAATCCCAAAGTTGTGAAAAAATGGTTTATATAGGAAAAATTGCTTAAAAAATATATTTTTTTTATATAAGAGTTGCCACCTTTTTGAAAAAATAAAAATAAAAATAAAAAAAATATTAAGGCGTTCAAGTTAAACATTCTAATTAAGTATAAAAATATATATAAAAAAATTTTGTGTATGGGGTTGCCACCTGGTTATGAAAGGTTAATTAAAAATTTTAAAATAAAATAATTTATATAATATCAGGAAATTTTAGTTTGATGCATTTCTGGTTGATACCTAAAAGCCTGAGAGACTAGTTCGAGTACAAACAAACAGACGATCATTTATAGATGATGATCCATTTCGAGGTTCCCTACTTTTTTAAAGAAAAAACACAGAAACCTCAATTTAATGGGAAATGATTATTATCATTCGAAAGAACATTCTTTGGCATTTATTTTTTGAAAATTATCTCCTTCAAATGTTGGCCGCGGCTACGTATCAGATGGTCCATCCCTCGAGCCCAATTTCGATGAAGCCAAACCGTTGTTTTTTCTGTATGAGATGGCAGCTCTTGAATCTCTTCAGGTTGGTCCTCATCTCAAATGCGGCAATTTTGTTTATTTGAACAGAACTTAGCTCGAAAACGTTGGATCTTCTTGGAGTTTTTCCAGAACCCTTAGAGTGAAGCGATAT
Source organism: Bactrocera zonata (assembly GCA_037783105.1). NCBI lineage: Eukaryota > Metazoa > Arthropoda > Insecta > Diptera > Tephritidae > Bactrocera > Bactrocera zonata. Next base: position 41,016 of record JBAWJQ010002843.1, on the reverse strand, counting down.
CACTTGGAAGGTTGAGGGGTTACAGCTCTTGCACAAGCTGCATTTTGTATGCTTTACGATTTAAGATCTTGACGTAAAATGCGTCAAGTCGTTATGTCAGTACGTGTTGCTGCAAAGGGCGCCGAATGGTCTCTCTTCGGTCTTCGTGTACACTCTCAGCTGTGGCTGCTATATTTTCTTCACTGCGTGGTGGACGTGGTCTATTCGGTCGAATATTATCCGATAATGAATTTTGGGTCTAAAGATGGGTGATGATGTTGCAAATAGTAAGCTCAGTAGGTCGATTATGTTGACCATAAGTTGACCGAAGCACGTGAAAAATATTCCTTACAGAACGTGAGTTTTCATAATAAAGTTAAAGGATTAAGGATTTGTTAGCATTGCTCCGATATAAGTGTCTCTACGATGCAATGCCAAACAAAATTGTAAGATACTTTAAGATCCTGTTTAGTCCACTGAACAGTTCGCCTGACCTTCTCTCTAAATGGTGGATACCGTCTGATCCAAGGGTATTATTCTTGAATTCACACGAGAAAATTACGATCTGCGACTGTTCCTCCAACTAATGTTCATGCTTTTCGCCCATACATGCCGCTGTTTCCTCATTCGTTGGCTCAAAAAAGGTTTCTTTGCAAGGAATCCTGCCTCTCAAAGCCTCTAATCACTAAAGTGATTTTAATATCTGACGAAATTCTAAAGTGCTCCACAAAGAGTATGCCCTAATATTTTAGGATTTTGACTTCATTCAGCCAGACAGTATCATCTATTTTTGCAAAAAGAGCATCCAACATCCTCAGCTTTTCTACATTCCACTGCTCCTATGTCATTTTCCCGAAGGGACTGCTTCGGCCAATGAGCGCACGATTAATTACATCTTGTCTATCTCACCAACCGTTGATGTCGCCTTGAAGATTTGAGGTTCCTCCCGGTCTAAGTTGACGTTAGCTTTACAGCGATATCCTTTCGTTTCAGCTATTTGGTTGGCCTTGCTGTTTCGCTGTTAGAGGACAGCAGCTTTTTGGCCGCAACCCCCTCCTAGATCTGGTTCGCGAAATTCAAATCTAAGAATCGCAATCGAGATGAGTAATAAGCTCGAAATTCCTCAAAATTTCTTTTTGCCTAAGCCAACCTCTCCTTCCTTCGCCACATTGGACTTGCAGCTAAGCCTTCCATTGGCTTTGACCGCCGCTTTGATACAGGTTTCGCCTTTAACACCTCCATGGTGGGGCTTGATTAAATCGACACCTTTGCAATCCCCCGAAAAGCGTAGCAAAGCCTCATCTTCGATCGTGTTAACCCTTCCAACGCTTTCGAGCTCCGATTGTTAATGGTCCACGGTGTCTATGTGTTGTAAAGAGATTGGCATTATTACAATAACCCCTTCGAAATGATCTAAATTATACGTATCATTTCGGTACACTAATCGTTCATCTTTCTAACTGTTTTTAAAAGTCGCAAACTCTAAGTTTTAGCATAAATTTCCTAGCCTTATTTATTATCACGCACATTGCTCGAAAATATCTTTGGCAATATTTTTTCACTTTCCAGCGATTCGCCTCATCGAGTTTGTTATTTGTTTTGTATAATGCAAACCATTACGTAACGCTATTTAATACGAATAAATGCGAAAAGTAAAGAAGAAGACACATTTAAATTTTTTCGTCAAGCCACCCACTCAAGCGAGGACAAAAACAACGCATTAATTTTCCTAATTTTATGCCGCAGAAATGCAATCACGTCCTACAAATCAGTGTTGGAAAAATAAGTAAAAGTGTACCGAATATTTCATAAGATAAAGTTACGGTAGTAAAAACTGTTATCGAGATGAAGTTAAAAGAATAAAAGGGGAAAAGTATTACTGATAGGAAGACTTAACAAAATTTTGTAGATCGTCAAAATGAGTTCCCAAGAACGTTCTAAAAAATACCGCATATTCTTAAGAACTGACAAAAGTTGAAGTCTGCCTCTTCTACAACCTTTGATTAGCTTGGTCTCTGGATTGAAAATTTTTCTTGGGTTATTTCTTTTTTGTGTCTTTTCGAGCCAGTTCATCACGTTAAGTTAAGTTTTGATCACTCAGGTCTGGAAACGGTTTCAATCCCAAACTGATATAAGACAGTTCCTTAAAGAGCCTAGTTATTCCTTTTTTGTATCTTTTCGACTCAAAATGAATACTGGTTTATTTGATGTGCGTTATCGGTACTCGTAGCGGGCCTTTCTGTACAACAACAGTGTGGAACAACATTTATTTCAACAAACAAAAATTTGGTCCTCCGGCACTAGAACTCTCTCACTGGAGCACGATATTTGCCATTTAGAAACTATATATCTAAAATTCAAAAGGAACTGCGAGGTAGAGCTTCTTTTATATTTTAAGAGAGGACATAATCTTAAAACTGATTATAGCGGGGAAATCTTTGAGCATAGTTTTTTTACCGAGTTTGGATGGAATCTATTAACACACACACAACTTTTGGAGGTCCATAGATACAACACCGACTTTTTCATAAATTAGGTAGAGTAGATGTTCGACGACACACCTAGGCTTCTAGAAGGCTCCTGTGAATTTCTCAGATTTATTAGAATTAAAATTTGTATTTTAAACCACTTTTGGAAACTAATTTATTTGTACCGATTTTAGACACCGTACCGATTTTCGGCACACTATCGTTTTTAAGTACTCTACCGATTTTCGGTACTGTACCGACTATTTCAAAAATTACACACAAACATTCGCTCTCTTTTCCATCACTCTTCCGAACGCACTGCAACCATTTGCAGCCTGCCTGTCGTGCAGTGCCGCTTCAATGGGTTGCCATGTCGGCGCGCCGACGGAAAACTATTTATCAATGCTGAAGCATTTCATACAAAACACAGCGAGCGTCAAGAAAAAAAAAGAGGAAGAACGTACAACAACGGCAGCGTCACGCAGCTTTATCCTTGTTGCAACTTGCAAGCTAGCAAGCAATCAAGTAACGGCTCTAATGGCATAGCGTTTTTTAGCAAATGGCCATGTTTTTCGTACTAAGCGCCAGCAAAGCGAAAACAACTGAACCCAACGCAAGGACAAACAACCATAAGTAGCGGGGAAAAAACGGAGCCAGTGAGGCAGCGCAGGCAGCCGTGGTAATAATGCACGCAGACGCCACCTATAGCGGCAATGACGACCGAGTAGCCGAAAATACGCAAAAAGGCTGACGTTCACAGGGAAGCGCGGGCAGACACGGTAAGAAAATGCAGAAATTTTTCTTATGACAGCTGGGCAAAGAAAATAAAGAAACGACGTGGAAGATTGCGAACTCAAGTTGCCAAAAGCTGACTGTTCGGCAGTCGCTCGTCGCACTGACTGACTTAGTGCACGCTAGGCGACAGCGTGACAGAGGCTGATGGTTGTTGGTTATCGGTTGTTGGCTGCTGGTTGCTGGCTGCGGGCAACGTACAAGTGCTACTCACTGTCAAATGAAGCGGCAAAATTCGGTAGCTTGAACGATTGAATGACGCATTGACGAACGGTTGCTGCCACACAACGACCAACCGTCAGCTAGGCGAGTGCTTGAGGTGCTAGCAGGCGGCAGATGCAGACCGAGCCGGGCCCGAAATGCGCCGTGATGGCGACGGACTAAATGACGCCCCAGCGACGTAAAGTCCTGTCATTTAGCTGTTGAAGTTGAAAGAACATATTTACGTTGCAACGCATACAAAATTTCATTTTGGACGTTGCCGCACACAGAACTATTGAACACCCCGACCAACCGGCTGAATTTCAAAACGCCCGCAAATGTCGAAGCCATCCAAAATGAGCGTGCATTTTTAGGGGACAAGCCGAAGTAGACCGAAGAAAGGCTGAGTCGTTGCGGGGGGTGGCAGATTCGGTTGATTGGTTAGTTGCAGCATGGTTATGTGGGTAGATCGAGGTATCGATGTGCGTGTGTTCCAGCGCCAGCAATTTTCTTGCGGTGAATGTCAGGCAGTTTGTACGCCAAACGACCAGCAAGCGCCATTGTGCCCAAGGCACCAACGCGTCGGAAGCATATTTCATTTTAGAGGACGAACAGGTCATGCGGCACAAAAACAAACTGATGGCAACTTATTGTGTTATACATATATATGTGTATATGTAGTTAGAGTGAAGTGCGGATGCTGTGCATCTCGATAAGTAGACTCCACGTTGCTGCTGCTGCTGGCAACAAAATGTTGTAGGCAAAAAGGCAGTTTGTTGTTGTGGCGCAGCTTTTGAGGCATCGGTAAGTGAGGGCGGTTTTGCCACTGCAGGCAGTTGAACTGCAATGATGACTTCTGCAGAAGGGATCAACACTACCAACAAACACTCTTACACAAGCGCAGTTGGGGCATTGCGTATGCAGAGAGCTCAGCAGGCACTTTATTACGCCAAATACAAACGCCCGCTTGAAAGTCACGCACTCTGCGTCAAGCTGCTTCGCCCTCCAAGTAAACACACGTAAACGAGGAGTCAAAAGCTTTGGCTCTCTGTTTGTGTGTGTGATAAATAGGGATGAAATATGAGAGGCCAAAGCTGATCCGTTGCGAGCTAATATGGTGTAAAGTGATATTTATTTTTTGTTTCTATTAATTTAAAATTTCATCTTTGTTTTTATGGTGTACACAGTCGGTGAATACATTTGACAAGATCTTACCTTTCAGTTTTGTAGAACACCCAGAAGTACAATATATGTAATGCTTCTTAGAAGGTTCGGTATCGCAGAGAACCAGAGTTTTCACTGTTCCAGACGGACTGTCTTGGTTTCCGTCACAGAGATCAACTCCGAAACCTAACATGACTAGTTAAGTTGAACCACCATTGAAACCTAACCACAGCACAGGAAAGCGAAAAGATTCCACAGACCCATAGATGTTCAAAAAATATATAGAGGTTGTTTAAAATCACACTCAAAGAGGGTGACAGGCGTAGGAGCACGCGAATAGCCAACGGAATTTACAAAATCTATATAGACGGATCGAAAAAATGTTAATGGATTGGGCGCCGGATTCTGTTGCCCAGAGTTAGATCACAGACCTAAAAAGCTTCCGGAATACTGCAGTATTTTCCAGGAGAGAGTCTTTGCGGTCAGGAAAGCGTCGGAGATAATATTCTCACATTGCATTACGTCAGAGCATGTTCTCAAAATCAACAGTGGCTGGCGGAAAGCGACTGTATATGTACTGTTTTTTAGGCCACAAAGTACTTTCGGGAAGCTAAATAGCTACTGAAATTGCAAAAGTGTCAAAAGTGTCATCCGTTACGCTATCGAACGAAAACAGAAAATACCTAAGTCCCTAATTTTTAACGGAATTTAGATAAGATCGGTCTTAAGGACATGCAGGATCCCTAAGGTCATGTGCAAGCTAGATAGGTAGAAGTACCGCCACCAGAAGCTCAATGGCTGGATGCATCATTTTGATGCACTGTCGTAGGGTTTTATAGCTTTGCTACTCCGTTTCATTATTGTGCTCGAACAATTTGGTGCTCGCAACGAAACTACTTATGTCCGTTATGCTTTTTGTGAACAACCATTCAAGGTTTGCTGCCTGATGGGTTCCAAGAATTTTGTATCGGATTTGTGGTAAGGACTGCAAGTCGCTTGTTGGCTTAATGACGGATTACAACTTCACATGTGAGCCAGATGGGCATTAGTAACGAGGATAAATGCAGAAAATGCTGGTAAGTAGATATGAGAGAGATTCTGGAACACCTCCTATGCTATTTGTACAGCCTTACCTTGGACTCATCTTAGGTATCTAAGATCTTAGTGGTTCAAGGGATTAGATGAAGTATCAAAATTAGATAACAAGTCGCTCTTAAAGCAAAAAATGGTGACATCCGATTTAACCTAACCTCACAAAGAGATCTAAATGGTATAGATAAGCCGAAAACAGAAAATGGCTACAAACTGGAAAGGAATAACCATAAAATGTTTGAACAAGTTATTGACCTCTTTAGGGACAATGTTAGAGTGCTTGTGACGTTACTAACAGGAAGGATTTGTATAATACGGGTGAAAAAGGAATAAAAGTCTCTGAGCCACCCTTATGACGGAAGATCTTGATGGTTTTAAACCTGTTTAGGGTTAAACTCACAAAATGAATTAGAAAAGCTGGTGGCCTTCAACTTAGTAGAAATCTACTGGATTGCCAATTATCTATCTTGAAGTATCTGATGCGGTTCCTGTTCAACACTACCAAAAGAGAACTGCTCAAAATAAATGGAATAAGAAACCAAGATCTTTCAGAAATATGATAAGCTAGTTTAGGATATCCAAACATTTACAGGTCAAAGTACTGAGAACATGCTGGAAAGAACCTACCATATGACCACCATTTACTTGCCACTTACCGGAAATAATAAAAATCCGAGAAATTCAAAACACTGTATCTCGAACACCCTTTATGATTACATTAGTAGATGCATTGATAACATGCGATGAGTTCAGGTATACTTGTATGTAATGCTGGCCTTTCGCCATTGGATGATATTGGTTCGCTCGTCATCTGAGTTTCGAGGAGTTAAAACTCCGACAGAACTCACATCATGTCCATAGTGTTCAGATGGGTTGACATCTGGAGAGCTGCTGATATGCGGAGAAGTACCGTTACGTCCTCAGAATGTAATATAATGCTTTTTCATTATAAAAGCGCGAAAGACTTGGGGTGATATCTTCCAGACATAAATTAGTGAATTACGACTACCCACTATAACTATAAAGGCTGCTTTGATTATAAGAGCAGTTCTCACGATAGCCGGTTCTACTCACGGTAATTGACCCGGATTTTATCCGGCCAAGGGCTGTTTTTTCTGCGATCTAATCCCGTTTGGATCGGTAAGTGTTAAGTGTTAATGATTATAAGAGTAGCTTTTTGCTAGGGCTTCGGGTTGTTTTTCGCTACGAAAATTCAGTGAGGATAAGATATAGTTTTTAATCTATAAATGTACCTTTCGGGAAGGCAAATAAAAAGTGACCAATGGAGACACTTTTCCGAGCTTGACTTGTGTACTCTACTAGAGTATGTTTATCGATCGAAAACTAAGTGTTTTTCAAATGAATATACAGATAGCAGATGACGCACTCAACTTCTCCTTCGAATAATGGGAATCAATATGATTGTTCGGGGTCATCAATGAAGAGGATGAGCGTAGATCCCTAAACGGTTGACTTCATCACTTGTGAGCAGTACATTTTACCAGTTTGCTTAACAGTTCACAAACAGTTTGAGGCTTTAAACCTATTTGCTCATCCACCTCACTAAATTCGTTTAATCCGAGGGTATATTTTCGATGTAGAGAGAACTGCCAAATGCATTTAAGTCAACCAAAATCCCGGTTTATTTCCAATTTTCTTAGGTCTTCTTGTCTGCTGCAGCAGAGTTGTATATGCACAACAACAAACACGCGTACACACACATACATATGTACATGACTCGCACTTAAGATGCTGTGCGCACAGTACGCAATTGCATTACTAAATCCTTGTAATCCGCACATTAGTCTTTTTTGCCCCGAACAGAGCGCAGCGCCCCAACCAGCGGAGCAAACAAACAGCAGAGGCTAACTGGACGCAAGTACAAATGCAACCTTGCAGGCGAGCAGATAGAAAAGTGCAAGAAGAAGAATCAGAAGAAAATGAAGAAAAGTAGCGCGAGGCTAGAGAAGAGGCTACGTTGCACGAGCAATCATATATGAGGGGTCGGATATCCGCGTGGCGCACACACGTGCAACCACACACACACACACACAGATACGCATGTAGTGGCACACTCAAATCCAGCTTTTCGTGAAGGCGAACAAATGAATCTAAATGGAGGACATGACGGCTTGGGGAAAACGCGGCGCCAACATATTTGTGGATTTGTAGCCGAACAGGCGACTACAACTGCGGCTATGGGACTATGGCGACGACGGAAACACGACGAAAAATGAGTGCGATTCCGGCAACGCGCATCGGCACATATGCGGGGTTGGGCTCTGTCAAGCGAAGCCTTGAAGCTGCGAACGCATTGTGAGAGTTCAAAAGCAAAATGCGTTGCATGCGGCACCGCTTGGCAGCGCGGGTCGCAAGGTAGGGTGTGATATGTACAACTAACGGAAGCAGGGCTGCAACGCGTGTGCCATGTGCGGGTCGATAAGCGAGTGAGGCACGCGTAAAGGCGCTCCAAAACCAATTTTCAGTAATGACTGTTGCCGCCGTTGACGCGCCGCCACGCGCAGCTCGTTACATGCCTGCCTTTCTGTGCTACGCTCCCAAACCCATCCATGCTTCATGCCTTTAAAGGAACTGCCATCGCTGCAAACTCTACGCTGTTTGTACCGTTGTCCTTTAGCTTTCACGTCCTGCGTTCGAAACGTTGCAACGCAGCCGAAATGCCATTGACTGCCACGGAAGGACATTCCAAGGGCATACGAAACTAACAACGAGCCTTTGCCTGCATTATACTCGATGCCACAAATGTGCTGTAGGGTAAACTGTATTTTGTGGGGGCAGTAAGTGACTACTGACGTACATAAGTTACTTGTTGTTTGTGCTGGCAGCTTTTAGGTGCGCATGAAAGATTGCGGGGTGCAGAGGCAGCGGGTTTTTCGTAACCTCACAGGAAACATTGCGCGTATTTACTCTTCGTCAGGATTTATTTTGTGCTTTGAGACAAAAGCAAAGGGGAATTGCAGCAAACAAGTAATAAGAAACAACAGTAAATACGTTTCGTTGAACAAAACTGACAGAACGTGGCAACTAGAGGGGGAATGCGTTACGCACTGCAACAACAGCAAATGAGATAGCCCAGAACTAAGTTGAATGAGCAAAGGAAGTGACTACTATTTGTCCTTCTCAGGAAGTTGTTAGATTTTTTCCAGAAACAAAGTAGAATATCCGGACTACTCATAACATTGATGTTTCAAATTTAAGTTCTGGTACCGTTTTTCATTAATAGTTTTCTCGGTTCTAGAAGCTCATTATACAGAACACTCTTCTGATCTCACCAAATACAAAATATTACCTTGGCGTAAGGACGCTTCTATGAGTAGGGAGAAAAATTGCGCCCATAGAAAGCTTGTTTACTGATGGAATGAGGAGATCGACACATTAAGAATGCCACAAAGCGAGGATGCCACAATCTCAAAAAACAATTTAATAAGTGAATCCTGCTGCTTTAAAGAACTTTGTGAAAAAATCGATGAAAGCCCATGTTGTGATGTTTACAAGCTGGTAATGGCAAAAATTGGCGCGCTGTTGTTGACTCGGCTATAATCGCGTAAGCGGTGTCTGCGCCAGTAAAGAAGAAGAAGAATGGCAAAAATCAGAGGTGGCTCTGTATACTGGATACGACTGGCTAGATACTGGAGCGGATAATCTGTGCACGATTAGAGCTGCATCCAGAAAAGTAAGAAAAGAAAGGTCTGTTTGACAACCAATATGGGTTCCACAAACAGAAATCTACCGCTGATGCTACTAAAAAGCTTACTGAGAGAGCTACTAAAAAGCTTACTGAGAGAGCTAGCATGGCAATAGGAGGTACCAGATGGCTGTACGGTACAAAGGAATACTGCGCAGTAGTCAGGTTTGACGTTAAAAACTCGTTTAATTCGGCATATTGGCCCCATATCATAAGCGCACCAGAACGTAACAAAACCCCGGCTTATTTGGTTATGATCATATCCAGCTACCCATCTGACTATTTATTACTGTACGATACGGATGACAGACAAAAAAGATCTACGGTAACAGGCGGAGTTCCACAAGGTTCTGTGCTTGGCTCATTGTGGCGAAACGTATTTTACGGCGGAGTGTTGCGGGGGGACGGTCCGAAACCGAGCTTGAATACGGCGGTGAAGAGTTGATAAGAAGCATGTATCACCTTCTTTATAATGTATAGTCGGACGAAAGCATGCCCGATGATTGGTATCGTTGGATCCCATCCATAAAAAGAGAGACCCCACAATCTGAACCAACCACCATAGTATAAGGCTTATCAACAGCGTATATTCGATTGTTTGAGAGATTAACACCGACGGTCAATAGCTGATTGGGCCTTATCAGTGTGGCTTCAAGCCTGGAAAATCAACAACTAACCAGATGTTCACCATGGGGCAAATCTTGAGAGGATCGACACACACCACCTTTTCGTCGCTTTCAAAGCTGCTTTTGACAGCACAGGTTGGACAAAGAAGCGAAGCAAATGGGTCTGATAGTGAACGAGGCTAAGACGAAATATCTCCTGTCATCAAACATATAATCATCGCACATGCGACTTGGCTCCCAGGTCACTGTTGACATTCATAACTTCGATGTCGTAGATAATTTCGTCTATCTTGGAACTAGTGTTAACACCAACAACAATGTCAGACCCCGAAATTCAACGTAGAATAACTCTTGCCAGCAGCTGTTACTTCGGACTGAGTAGTCAATTGGGATGTAAGATCCTCTCTTGAAGAATAAAGACTAAATTCTACAATTCATTCATCATACCCGTCCTGCTATATGGTGCAGGCTATAGACGATTACAATATCTGATGAGTCGGCGTTACGAGTTTTCGAGAGAAAGGTTCTGCGGAAGATTTATGGTCCTTTGCCCATTGGCAACGGCGAATACCGCAGTCGATGGAACGATGCGATAAACAAGGACATTAACGCAGTTAACGCAGCTAGGTCTTGTCGAATGGATGAAATAACTCCAGCTCTTTGAGTATTCGACGCAGTAAGCGCCAGAGGAAACAGAGAAAGACTTCTACTCCAATGGAAAGACCAAGTGGAGAAGAAGTTAGTTTCGCTTAGAGTCTCCAATTGGTGCCACGTAGCGAAAATAAGAAACGACTGTTATATTTTTTTAGAAGGCAATTCTTGTACCTAAACAATTTGTTACACTAAACCTTTAGACCGTTTTATTGACAGATATCGCTTAAGCAAATCAGAACAGTCAGATATATCGAGAAGCAAAGGCAACTTACAGGTTAGAATAGGAGAGTCAGTTGATATTGAGATAAAAGCTCTTTCTGATTATACTTGCTTATTTGAAACTTTTTGGCATGATATTATTATTCGCTAATTTGCAAGGTTGGAGTTTTTCTACTCTCCTACACTCTCATATATAGATCTAGTGATAATTATTAGGTTGTTAGGTTCTAAAGAGGAAAATAATATTCTCGGACTCCCATTTATGGGTCCTTGAGCATCATAAACGAACTCTGAAAGTTATATTCAGACTTGATATATATTGATATTGACAGCGATCTCAATCAATCAAAGCTATAAGCTATACTTGAACCAAAAGCTATACTATACGGAATCATTGCAAGAAATATGTACAGGCAAAAAACTAAATAATTGGGACCCTTATCTCAAAAATATTTTCGAAAACTTAACCAACTTGATTTAATTAAAATTTTTTTCATTTGCTTGCCACCAAATACAGTTGTTTTAAAGATTTTCGAAGTTCTTGGAGCAGAGATTAGGAATATTTTAGTATAAAAAAATAACAAAAACAATAGAAATTGCGAACAGAGCCAATAATTGGCAGCTGTGGAATGCCGCTCTGCTAACAACAAAACGTAAATACATATACACGTATATATTGCATGCCACAAACGTAGAGTAAATAGCTAGGCGTAGACAAAAGTTCAGCCGAAATTGTTGGCGGCCATTTTCCAAAAACAACGCTGGCTCACCTCACATGCGTCTGTGTATTTGTATTGCACAGAAAAATAGCCAGCAAATTGTAGAAACGAAAGTAAGCAGATACGTGTGAGTGTGTGCAACTATTGGCATGTTGCACATACTTTTTTCACTGATTTTTGTAATTTTTTTTTTCATTTTGTTGGCGTTTTTTGTTTGCAATTCGGTGGCATGTTGCATATGCCATGCATGTGCCTGTCATTTGCCACAAACAAACGTAACGGTAATAGCAAAAAAGGAAGCACCTAGTTTGTAAATTGAATGGCAGATAGGCAAAGCAAATAGCAAGCCAAGCCAAGGCAAGCAAAAGAAAGCAAACCAAAGCAGCGTGAAAGACACACTAACACACACACACATGCATACACTGGGCAGTAACGGAGAATTACAACGCAAGTGGAGAGTCGGGGAGTGTGTTGTTGGCCAAATCGCAGTGCCAATGTGCCGGCAATAAATGCAGAAACAACAGCATTGTGTGACAACAACAGCGACAACAACAATAAGGGCGACAGCGTCAACATGCAACAAAAACGAAGTGAAAGCTTTCATTTTACGGCGCACACATGCCAACGCATAAACACACACACCCACAAAGACGCACACACGTCTTTCAACACCCACATGTGCCTGCATGGAGCTTAGATAAATGAAAGCATATTTCGTGGCGCTGCGCAAACAGGAAAGGCCAACATTCGAGGCCATTTACGTCGCACCAAGCCAATACAAATGCCAACATACACACACAGTGTAGTCTGCATATGCATTGCATGCGTTTTACTTTTGTTTGCCAATTGCTGTTTCCAAAGTTGTTGCTTTTTGCTGTTGCATGCAATTTTCGCGCTGCGTTGTCTATCTGTCGGCATGCCCCGGCCTTTCCGCCAAGTGTCTGTCACTGGCTGGTATGTGTAGGCGTGGCAAAAAATGAAAGCAACTCGCATGTAGATGGAAAAGAATTTTAAATCGTGTTGCAGCACAAGCAAAAAAATGTTGCACGAAACGGCAGACGAACAAAATTGAATGGGGAATATTGTGCTGTGCCACAAAATGGCGTTTAGGCCGTGTGAAGCGGCGCAAAGTCTTGTTTCTGTGCAAGTATTTCCAATTCATTTTGCAATAAGTACAATGCAGATTTCATTGGATTAACACTTGGGTTTGCCGTGGAGAATGCAAATCATATTTTTAAATAATAATAATTGAAAAAAAAACAAGTTTGTTAAAAAATTGTTTGAAATATTTTCGGAATTTATATGATTTTTTAGGTTAATCTATAAGAAAAACTCTCAAATTCGTCTTTTCTGATGTCAATATCGTATTACTGAGAAAAAAATTTTTAGGGTTACCAGCCTTCTCAAAAACATTTTCGACGAAAAATTTTATAAAACCTATTTTTTCCATTTAAATGGTATGTCATGGTAAATGTATCATAAATTTTCTCAATTTTTTTTACCGAAAAGCATCAGGTGGCAACACTTATGAGGTAATTTTATTGTTTAAAACTCTCAAATTCCTTTTTCAGATATCAACATTGTATATTGATATACTGATGATATTTTGATTAAGTTTTTAAAATCTATTTTTTCCCACTTTAATTACACAATAATGTTTAATAATTTTTTTTGAATTTTTTAACAAAACAACTCCACGTGGAAACGCTTATGAAATAATTTTACAATGAAGCATGAACAGGTTTAATTGGTCATTTTGTGAAAATTGGTTTATTTGTTTAATAATTAGTATTTTTTTATTGCATAAGTGGCAATACCCAACAAAAATTTTATTTCAAATTATGTGCATTATAATATTTCGGTTTCCTGGAACTTTTTATTGAATCCAGTTTTAAAAAGGTGGCATCTCTTCCAATTTTTATACTGTTAAAAATCTTAGAAAAACTAAAAACCGATAGTTTTTCTTTACAGGTTTTTAATTTAACTTTATTTTATTTTCTAAACAGGTGGCAACTGTCTGATTTTTATAACTGGTAATATACTTAAAACTGTGCTGTTTTCAGTTTAATAACATACTTATATTTTTTATAAATTTGAAATATGTGGCAACTCTCCAATTTTCTCCATAGGTAATATCCTTGAAACTCTTCTGGTTTTAGTGTCTCTGCAAAGTTTCTTTTTTACGAATAATTTTGGAGCAGGTGGCAACCTGTCATTTTGGGTATAATGGATTCAGGAATGTAAGGAGTCTTATATGCTATGATGAGAACGGGTTCCGGTATATTGATTTTTTACATTAAGCTGATATTTCTGATTCCAGTTCTGATGTACACGACAATTGCTCGTAGAGATCTGGATTCAAATCCTTAGACCAAGCTTTTCTCGCATTTTTAAAATGGAATTAATTGACGAAATAAAAAAAAGGTCAAGGCCCGGCTTTAACGCGTTTTGTTTGGATAATATATTTTCTGGTAATAGTATAAATTCATTTTGTTAAAGTGCGCTGGAAGAAACTAATGACATCCAACCTCAAAGAAAAGCATATGAACTCTTAGACTTTTGGGGGATCTATTTCAAGAGGAGAAATTAACATGCACTCACTTTTGAACTGACATCCATTTCATTGGCCGTAATGTATTAGCTCTGCTTTCGAAATCCAATGCAGAATAACTTTTGCCAACAGGTGCTACTTAGGACTGAACAGGCCATTGAGAAGTAAAGTCCTCTCTCGACGAACTACAAGTCACTCATCATCTCCCTCCTACTATATTGTGCAGTGGCGTGGAGGAACATATGAAGAGTCGACGTTACGAGATTTCGAGAGAAAGGTTCTGCGGAAGATTTATGGTTCTTTTCGCATTAACAACGGTGAATACCGCAGTCGATGGAACGATAAGCTGTACTAGGTATACGACGACATTGTCGTAGTTCAGCGAATTAGAAACAGCGGCTACGCGGGCTAGGTCATGTCGTCCGAATGGTTGAAAGCTCTCCAGCTCTAAGAGGCTACACTTGGAATCTCCAATTAGCGACAAACTGCGAAAAGGAAGAATATATTTTTGCTTCGCAACAAAGCTTCCCCGAAAAAAAACGTACCTTAAACATTTCACAGGGTTAAACCCGAAATGCGCACCTAGCGCCAAGTCATTGCTAAAATTAAACGACGAAAAGCACAAGACAATATGAGATTCCGGTAGAAAAGCAAAAGCGTCTTGAAATGAAGTGAAATTGAGTTGGGAATATAACGGCTAGCGGCGTATGCAATAAAAACTTACAACAACAATAACATGGAAACTAATGCAAATGCTGGCTACGCAACTAGAATTTTTATGCGCTTAAGCGCCAAAATGTATGCTTACAATTCTTTTCAGCGCTAAGTGGATGGCCTTCGAATGGCAGCCACCCACAGTCAAGCATGTTTAGACGACTACATACATAGACACATAGAAGTAAAGACGTACACATCTATAAAAGCAACCATTTCAGCTTAGTTAATTGTTGCTGTTGTTGTACACCGCTTGTTTCTTCAAATATGGCGGTAATGCGTGCGTGAACCGACCTACCCCAATGGAAGTCGCCTTGAGCAAGTCAGCTAACTCAAGCACGCAGAGACACACATACACACATATCTACCGTTAATGTTTGTTAGTATGTGTTAACGGATTTTAATGTTTTCATATCGTCATTATGGCCGCTTGGTTGCGTTCCTCAGCACATTTGCTAGGAGACGAACAACAAATAAAAATTAAATGCAAAAGCGGCTAGCGAGTAATAACAACTCAGCTGGGCTTGCGACCGACCGACGACCTATTAGCCCACGCAATGGCTGACTGTCAAGTCAAATGGCTGCTGATTCGCACATTCAGTCATTTATTGTCATATGAATTGTTAACCAGCTCTGCGCCGCGACTCCACTTGCTCTGCAGTTCGCTTTGCTGGGTCTTTCTTAAGCTGGTTCGCCTACTTGCCACCATTTGTGGCATGAATTGCGTGCTACTTAACCTACCACAACGCATTTTAGCTTCACTTAGGGTAGTTATCGCACAGCGTGGCACGTGTGTGTGTATGTTGTATGGCTTCCTTTCGCACTTCCCCCCACACCCGCGTCAGCACTTTTCTCACAAGTAATTTTTCGCACCCTTCAAATGCTCATATTACCTTTTACGACTCGCCACGACATGACAACCTCGACTGCCTTGCTCTAATGCGAATATGTATGTGTGTGTGTGTGCATACGCAAAAGCTATAAATAAAGTCATAATGCCCTCGTTTCTTTTGCTTTACTACCCTCATTTTTTTGTGTACTCGCTCTTGTCGTCGCCTCCCACGCAGCGCTGCTACTTCGCCTTTGCTTCTCCCTGTGCAACTCTTCACTGCTTTGCTCTACTGATTTTGCCGCTTGTTTGTCATTTTGTTGGGGCAGGTTCGCACTTTTATAGCTTTTCCTGTTTCCTTTTTTCTCGCGCATCTCTCGTCTTCTAAGTAAAGCCACCCTCCTGTGTGTGTGTATGTGAGCCAACCCATTTGCTCGCACAGCCTGCTCTCCTTGAGGCAACTTTCCGCTTTGCTTGTCAATGGCTTCGTACGACTTTCAAACGACTTTCTGTGTCGCCTTGTGCGTGAATGTCTTTGCTATGCGAGGGCACCCCTCTCTGTGCTGATGCCGTCACGTACTTTTGCATTTATACCGTTTTACCATCACATACTGGCAAACTCATATTTGAGGTATTACTCCCATCAGTGAGAATCAGGTAATGCAATCAATATGTGTAAGTGATGTAGAACTTAAAACAAATATGAGTTATAACTGAAGTATAAATCCTTTATGTTGAAGAAATAGATGAATTTTTATATGACACCTTCAAATACTCGTGATTGAGATATATGTACTTATGTATGCGGGTTCACTTATATCACTATGATAGGGTATAAAGATTGACAGATCTTCGCAGATCTGTTTCGTACTGTCAGTCGAACAATTTTGGATAACAAATTAAATCACATAAATAGTTAGAATATAAAGAAGTTAGAAAGCTTGAGGGATGTTTTAGAGCAGGGCAAATGTTTTCAAGAGCTTGAGCTTGAATTAACTATAAAGTAAAAGGGTAATCCATTTCGAGGTCCCCTCTCAGAAACTTCAAATTTAATTGAGAACACACGCACATTGACTGCCATTATTTTTTTTTAAATTATCTCTTTTAAATGTTGTCCATGGCTACGTCTCAGATGGTCCATCCGTTGAGTCCAATTTTCGATGACTCGTTCAGGCATCAAACAGTCGATTATCATGGCGATATAGCGGTCGCCCTTGACGGTTACGTTCTCATCGGCATCATTTTTGAAGATAACCGATGATTCCACCGGTCCATAAACCACACAAAACCGTTATTGGAACGAAGTTCCTTACGGCAGGCTTGTAGAAGATAGGATTTTGCTGCGGGAGCTAACTGAAAAAAAAGTGATAGTAAAAACCGTAAGAAATAACCCGTAAGAAATAACCCGTAAGATCGCCGCTTATAGCCTACTTTTAGGTTTTGCTCTATTATAGCTCTATTATGTCATTTGTAATAACAATTGATAATTTAAAACAAAACAATATTTACCAATTTTTATTTAGATATAATTTGAATTATTTTTTTATTTTACGTAATTCATTATTTCTTAAAATATTAAATTTTCTTAATACTTATCTGTACTTAAATAACAACTAATCAGGGAAATTTGAGAGAAAAATCAGGACAACCTACATAAAATAAAATTAAGCACAATTTTTTTTTGCAAATTGTATCGATTCTACATTATCCGAAGGAACTTCGTTCCTGCCTGGTGTCCCACGACAGCGCATTTCTTGTTTTTTCTAGATGAAATGGCAGCTCTTGAATTTCTTCAGGTTTCTCTTCGTCCCGAATGCGGCAGTTTGGCTTGTTTACACACCCATTGAGCCAGAAATGAACAAAATTTGGCTCGAAAATGTCGGATCTTCTTGGAACTTTTCAAGGGCCCATACAGAGAAACGATGACGCTAGGAAAAGTTGAGCGGCTTCAGTTCTTGCACAAGGTTCACTGTCAAGTTCATGATCTTGACGTAAAATGCGCCAAGTCGCTAATAATCAGAACATGCGTAGGAAAGCTATTTTAATTTGAAGAAAACCTCAGGTAAAAGTCTAATATATAGTAATATAATTTGATGAATGCTTATGATGAACATTTTCGAGCTGCGCGAACGTGACGCTTGAAACACGAACAAAATCCTGGCCGACTAATAAAGTTTGCAGACGAGAAACTGGAAGCATTATCCAATGACGATTGTTGCCAAACACATGAAGAGCTCGCAGTATCTTTGGGAGTCCCTCAAGCCGCCATTTTAAAACGTTTAAAAGCGGCCGGATACTTTTAGAAGCAAAGAAATTGGATTCTATAGAAATTGGAGTAGTAGTTGTTTCATCGAAATGTGACTGCTATTGAAAGATTGATCCATAAGGACAACCTTTAATGCGAAAATTCATATGTGAAACCTGACTAACAGGCCATTTCAAGGTAATGTTCTATAATCGGTGACATTAGAAGGACGTGTTATACTTAGAGCTCCTAAAATCGAGTGAAACCAATAATATGGAAGCTTACCGAGAGCAATTTTAGCAAACTGAAGCGACCGATTATCGTAAAACCCCGGAACTCGTGACAGGCTCGAAGCAAAAACCAAAGGAAATTTGTACAATATTTGACTTCTATTGCCAATTGAAGAGTTCGAGTGATGGAAAACTTCAAATTATAGATTTTCGAGTTGTGGAAGTGCCACTGTACACATAAATAAATTTAAATTGAAGAAGAAGTTTGGGAGAAGCTTTCAAATTTGATAAATAAATTTATACAACTTCCGAAAGTAAGCCTGTGTCTCTCTACTTAGCCTGGGATTTGCACACTCCCCTCATTTTAAAGTTGTTACTTTCCCTAAAATATTTTATTTCTAGATTTTGCTATTGTAAACTCCCTCTTCTACAATTATCAACTTTTATGTCACTATTTTTTCAGCCTCTTTTTCATTTAATAAATTTTTATGAACTTTTCGTTTTAATTCCTTCCCCATACGCAAACAAGGACATTTGTGTGCTTCCACTACATTTTCTTGTCCGAGAGTCCTTTTGCCTTTTACTGCTATCCCACGCATTAGTCTGCTCGCCTGCGTTATGCGTTCTTCCAGCGAAATTCTGCCGTTGTTGTCCGCCTTACATTTATCCATTTTATTAACTATTTGCTGCCACTTCGGTTGCTTTTGCGTGTGCTGCGCAATTTTCGCTGGCATTTTCTTCGCAATCACTTCTTTTCACATTACCGTTAAATGTGTTCTTATTATATTCTACGCCATATCAGTTTGTCCCACATACAGCCTTGAGCTACCCTTTTGGCCTTGCGTCGTGTGTCTCCTGTTGTTCGCCTTTGAATTTTATTCGCTTGTTTTGTCACACGACTGTATGTGCATACATTCATGCATACATATGTACCTATTTATCCTTGTGCGTTCTTAAGAAATCTGCGTTTGTTCCCCACGGCCACAATATGCGTTTTCGCTCTACTTATTTGCTATACTTTTATTACTGTGTTGTCAAATATAGTATTATAAATGTCGCAGTACTTCGGTGTGGGTGTTTTTAAATTTGGAGGTTATGTAGATGCTGCAGTAAATATGAATTAATGACAACAATGCGAATTGAAAGGACTGTAAAAATTGTACTTACTAATACTTTTGGACTATAATATTTCGGTTTTAAATATGAGTGATATGAAGATGAAAAGAAAATTTATGTTTAACCACTGAAGATACTTATGTTGACATGTATAGTATATGTAAAACGATAGCCACAATGAGTTTAGGTCTGCGTCTTGACTCGCTCGTCGCTGTTAACAGTCATAACTTTCAAGTCGTAGATAAATTCGTCTATCTTGGAACCAGCACCAACCCCAACAACAATAACTGCCAAAAAATTCCACGCAGATTCACTCTTGTCAACAGGTGCTACTTTGGACTGTGGATTAACAACTCGAGAATTTTTCACTTAGATAACGCACAATAAAAAATGCGGCCCAGAATTTTTTCAAAACAAAAAATTTTATGGTAAAGCGAATTCCCAAGTATCATCTATACTTGTCACCATTTGCCCTCAAAGAGCTCCATGGAACACATTTTAATAGCCGAAAAGAAAAAATAATAAATTCAGAGGCAGTTCTCTTCAAAATCAATTCGGAACTCTGAGTATATTTTTTCCAAAAATTGGATGAAGCGATGGTACAAAATTCTAAACCTTTTTTAATTATGTTAATTTAATTTAAATATTTACTTAATTTATTTAATAAACTATTGCTGAAAAACATACATTTTTTTTTAATTTTGTAACTAAACAGGATTAATTTGCTTGCTCTCACAATCCACATCAAAACAAACAGAGCGAGCTTTTAAAAGCTCCAGCTGTTTAGAAACAAACAACTCGCGCAACACAGAATACTTGGCCGCTACACCTGCGTCGGCGATTTTCGCGAGCAACATTCCGACAAAATGTACATACCCACAAACTGGCATGACCACGCACTTTTTCAAATTTACTTATTACCATAAATTATTTTATTTTATAATTAACACTCATTTTCATTTCCTTTTTAATACATTCTTCTTTGAATATGCTTTCTTCCTGCATTTTTTCTTCACACACAAAAGCATATTCTTTAAAGCCAGCTGATTTGACATACAGCCAGGCCCAAAATTAACCGAAGCCTCTGCGCTGAACATACTGCCTATTTTCTCTTACACCGATTGCACTTTTATCACATTTCACTTTCAAAAACCTTTATTCTCAATTGCACAAAACACTTTGAAAACTCAAAATAATATATTTGTAAGAAATACTCAACTTTTTCGCATTTTAATATTAGTACCATTACCCGGAACCCAACGAGACAAACACACTAACCGAATTCCTTTGCAATACTAATTGCCCGTTAGGTCATTGATCTCGCTCATTTACTTGTTGCGTAACGAACGAGTGGAATGTCAGTGATGTGTAACTGATGTATAGTACTTCTTTTTCATTTGTCTGAAGCGAAGGATTAAGTAAATGAGAGAGTAAAAGGTAATTATGTAAAATAATAATATATTAGTATTAAAGCAGAACAATTGAATAAAAAACCAACTAAAATCTAGAATAAGTATTAATGTTAACTTCGGTTGCAACGAAGCTATCCTACACATAGTGTAGGAAAATATCTTTACTCTGATTTTTATCATTCAGTTTACAAGGACTGAATTTAGATAGATCAGTTTATATGATAGCTCTTTGCTTTAGTAGTCAGTTTCTTTGAAGAATTAACGCTGTCTTGGATAATAATACATATCAAGATATCTTGTCAAATAGTTACAATGTATGACAGCTCTATGCTTTAATGGTCCGATCCGAACAGTTTTTTCGAAGAATGTACCGTCATCTTGGATAATAATCCATGTCAAAGAAGTGAAGATATCTTGTCAAATAGAAAAGTTTAAAGGACTGAATTCTGAGTTTGAATGAAAGCTCTATGCTTTAGTGATCCGATATCGACGCTTTCGACGTGTGCGAAATTTCAGATCGCTGTCTCGAAAAGTGAGGGAGTTCGCGTATATACACACTGATGGGCGGACAGATGGGTTGACAAATGGGCATGGCTAAATAGACTTAACTCGACAAGATGATCATTTACATATATATATATTTTTTATGGTCTCCGACGATTTCTTTTGCTTACAAACGTAGCGGCAATCTTAATATATGTATAATACCATGTTTAGAGTATAATAAATTGGATACAACTACCGAATATCGGTAAAAATATGTATATCTGGTTGATTTGAACTTTTAAAGCGGCAGCAGTGTAGCTGGAGCGGGCTTCTTCTGTAGTAATTTACATACTACATAAGGTAACTTCAGCGTAAATGATTAGAATTCAGTACATTATTTTTCTAGTAAAAAGCCAAGTGCCAATTATGGCTATCCGTAGCGTCTATACCAGGTCTCATTGCTTTCGTTATGCAAGTGGATACATTTAGACTATCAACGGGAAAATCGTTAAAAAAAATCATATGAGTACCAAGTTATATAGAAACAGAATGAAAAGCAAAGACAGACCAATTAGCCCGCTCGAGACAGTAACGAACATAATTCCTCTATGCTGTCCTAGATCATCCAGCTCTTCAAAGGTTACTTGAAGCATCGGACACAGGAGGAACAGCTGGAGTTTTGGAACACTAGCACAAACTTATTATGAGAAAGTGTTGATGGTGAACAGACCAAAAAGCTTCTATTTTTAGACAAGAGGGAACCTTGTAAGGATTATTTCAGAGATCTATCCCTAAGATCCCAAATTCAAAAAATTGATAAAGTGAATTCGGCGAAAAGTGCGAAAGATGATGAGTTGACAGACCATTACCTTTGCGAATTTCCACCCTTTAGGCGGTTAAGACGGGATATCTCCTACCACCCACTTGCCTAGTACAGGTTATACATATACCTATGAATGTAGTAAGCAACACGATGATACTATGGATCTGTACCATTCTAAAGTAGAACGCGAAATCTACCATCCGCACCGCCATTTCTTGGGTGAACACGAGGACGTAAACTTGACCATGTAGTATGGCTGGTTGGAAATGTTTTGGGACAGACCGTAGAAAATTACTACATAGTAATGTTTTTATTGAACCCTCCATGTTGTGTGCCCTGTGAACTTCGCTAACAACCATTAGTACGGTCTGCATGTGATATTTCGACTGAAAGTTTCTTATTTCATCTATTCCACTTACGCTGTCTGTACGTGGTCTGATATGCATCCTAATATTTGACACATTTGAAACGTATAGCCCAACCTTGGTTCGGTCGAAGGTTTTTAAGTTCCCTATACATCCATGGTTTATCTATGGCAGAGCCCGCCGTTCGGAGGAGGTCTGCTGTTTAAAAAGCACCAAAAAGGCCTTATACCACTTTTTCACTGCTAAATCTGGTAGAGAACTGAGAGTATTCCTAAGGACTTCATCCTTTTGTTGGCTCTAGACGCCCGATTTTAACTTTGAAGTCGACGTACCCGTGGTTAAAACAGGAGTGCTCTACTTGCCAAACCGATACTAGGTCTACCGCACTTCTATTACATATACTTAGTTATATCTAGTACTTCTCTACTATGCCTCGACGAGACTTTTTTTTGACCTCCCATAAAAGTTCGTATAGCCTCATAGCAATATTAATAAAATTTAATCACATAAACCACGAGTTGCCAACATTGCGTTTCCTCCACCATGTGGCATTACCCACAACCGCAGTGACCCTAGTGAAGGTTGCTTAAAAAAAATAAATAAATACAATTTAAGTGGTAAGAAATAATGGCCCAGGCACAACAGCAAATCGTGGCACGCTAAATTTTCTCAAGCTTAAACTTAAATTAAGGAGCTTGCTGATACGCTGGGAAATTAGTGCGATTCCCGTTCGAATGCACTTACTGATGCAACACATGCAACATGCCACCAACAACAACAACAGCAGCAGCTTAAGTGCTCCAATTCAAACGCATACACCATTTTGCTCGCTGTTCCCACTGCCCAAATCATTTTTTCGTTAACGAAAATAATTTTTTATTGTATAGGGCAGCATAGAAGCAAATTATAAAGTTGCAAATAAAGCAAAACCGCTTGGAAAGTAGCTGCGAAATTAGTTGTTGGCATTTTATCTGCGGCTTTGTGGCGCATGAACACGATTTACGAGCGCTGTTGCGGGCTATTGCACGCAGGGCTCATTGCCGTCGTTGTTGTTGCGGTTGCCTATATGGTGTTTGTTGTGTGGCACTGTTGCTGCTGCTCAGGGTGATGATGCATGAAGCGTTCGCCATGCCGCCTATTCGGCCGTTCTGCTCTTCGGTTGTTGTGATCTATGCGATCGTAGCCGCGTAATGCGACCGTCAGGCGAGTTAACTAAGTTGGTTACTACCACCTCCAGCCACTTACCACGCCGGTGTCGACTGGTGCTTGTGTTGTGTGTTGTTGTTGTGGCCGCCGCTGCTGGTTGACTGGACACGCTACTCATCAGATTGCTAGCAGGTTCGCAAGAACGAATTTCGACACTTAAATGGGAAAATTATCTGCGGCACATAAAGAGAGAATTTAAGTAAAATAATAAGAAAGGGAATGGCGTGGCAAGCAATGCGAAGAAAATGCGAAATCACAAATCGTCAGTTGTCGGTTGTCGGTGGTTTTTGAGTTGAAATGCTTGATATGTTTGTTTTTGAATTTGAGAAGGGTTACCTCTTTCGGAGGTTTAGTTTTGAGACCCCCTAAAATGTAAATAATGAAAAAATTTTGAAAACTGACTGATGGTGAAAATCTTATGGTGGTGTAATTGGTGACAGTATAGGTTCAAATTAAGAATTCGGCCAGAGAAGAGCAAATCATAGCGGCTGATTCGTTGCCAGTGCCGCCAAACATATAGCAAAACCTTCCTCAGCGTTAAGCTTGACTAAACCCTCGTTAGCGCCAGTTCGCCACGGTTCTTATTAACAGCAACTCTCACCTTCGGAATCGTTTTTTTGATAATCAGCAGCGATCTGCAGATGGATCGGGTGGCACCAATATGGTACATCGAGCTTCCTACAGTTTTGTAATGTGAAGCTCGTAAAAACCAGACCGATCGACCTTCCCAAGCGATATCGCTTAACCCTATGGGCTCTTGAAAAGTTCCAAGAAGATTCGACGTTTTCGGGTCAAATTTTGTTCAACGGAGAGACCCATTTATGGCTCAAACAAAATTACCGTATTTGTGACGGAGAGCAAGAAATTCAAGAGCCGTCATTTCATACATAAAAACATGGTTTGGTGTGGTTTATGAGCCTGTGGAATCATTGGTCCATATATCTTCAAAAATGATGCCGGTGAGAGTGTAACCGTCAATGACGACCGTTATCGCGCTATGATAACCGACTATGTGATGTCTGAAATTCAAGCTCGTGCGTGTCGGCGATATCTGGTAAAGTGGCACCACTTCCCAAACATCGCATCATTCAATCGATTTGAGAGAACACTCCGGTGAGTAGATAATTTCACGTTTTGAGCCGGTCAATCGGCTACCAAGATCGTTTGATATCACATCGTTATACTTTTTGCTGTGAGAATATGTATAGTCTACAGTCTGTCTCCTAACTCACAGGATCTCGCTTAGCCCCAAGCATATTGATGAAGTCCAATAACCCGCTGGGTGCTAGCGAGGCGATGTGATCCCTATCTGGACTCAAAGGATGGACCACCTGGTACGAAGCGGCGGCCAATATGTGAAAGAGATAATCTTCATAAAATAAATGCCAAATAATGTTCTTTCGAATGATAATAAGCATTCCCCATTAAATTTGAAGTTTCTGCGTTTTTTCATTAAAAAAGTAGGGAACCTCAAAGTGGATCATCTTTTATATTCACAATTTTCTACAGGGTGTTAAATTATTACTCATAAGAAGCAAATGACGAAACGATAATATTTCCGCAGGTGCGTATTTATTTCATATTTTCAAAAGCGTTTATAGATTTAAAATTACCAGTTGTTTTTATATTTCTAAAATTTCACGCTTTTATCGGCCGTCTACTGGTTATGCGTAGCCGCACTCAAGGACCACCATAGTTGGTTTGCTTCTGTTTATTCTTGTACGAGTAGATCGCAGAAGCTATTGACTTGCGTAACTTTTGTCTTAATTGCCGTGTAAGTGTTTGCTTTTAATAGTTTTTAAAACTGTAGGTAAATATTATAGTATATTTGCCTCTACCAAGCGATATTTGTGCTGAGAATTTATGAAAATAATTTTTTGTAGTCTAGGCTGCATTCATTTAATGGTTTGAGTTAGTCTCCACAATTCTTTGTGCTACTCTACTTTTATTTTACAATGTCATAGCATTAAATAGAAGTAAAAGTTATTTACTTAAAAAATTATAATAAAGCAATGATTCGAAGTCCAATGGTATCAACACTAAGCTACAAAGGGCTTTGTAAGGAAGTGTTACTTGTTATGTCAAAATTGATTGATTATATTAATCAGAGCCCTAAGTTTCTTATTGTGAAAACCCCTCGTAAACTGTTTGACTTGGCATCAAGGGAGCTGTGGAAAAACTCTCAAGAGGCATAGCGCTTTTAGAGGAAAGATGTTCTTAGGGGAGATGCCTTACCATTATTATTTTGAGTCTAAAATAATACGTATATTAAGAAAATATGCTAGAATTTTGCAGATTTTGAAGTATTTTATAGAGATTCTTGTATCACATAAAGTTATAGCGCAATTTTCCAATGTAAAAAAAATGTCAGAAATAATGTTAAATTAGTTGTAAACTCAAGAAAAAGTTGTATAAAGAAGCTATTTACTAATACTCAAGTAAGGAAGTGCTAAGTTCGGGTATGACTGAACATTGTATACTCTTCCAACTAGAAATAATTAAAGCCAGGGAAGTACCCTCAGTATTAAAAACATGCTCTCTCAATTTTATTAAGATAACTCACATATTGGTATATGGGAACTAAGGGAAGTATTGACCCCTTCAATCCATTTGTAGCACACAGACACGACATCATCAGGAAAGGATTCTCTTTGAATTTCAATTATAAATCTGACATATTGATCAATAATTTCGGTTAAAAGTCAACAACAGATACTGGGGTCCAAATATTTGGTACCTAGGGGTTTGAAAATTTTTTGTTTATTTGGACAATTTTACCCAAAATCACAAAATTTAAAAAAAAAGCACAATTTTTTCCAAAATTACTAAATTCGAAAAACAGCATTGAGTTAACGTCTGTGAAATAATGGTTTCCGACTACCAGTATGTAATGACAGGTATTAGTTCTGGCCATGAATCTTGGATCTATGCTTTCCATCCAGAAACCGACGATCAATTGGCGAATATCGGGGCAAAGGTGAGCCGAAGCCAAAAAAACACGTCAAAGCAGGTCAAAAATCAAGGTTATGTTGACAGTTTTCTTCGATTATCGAGGTGTGGGGCACTCCGAATTCCTTCCGACCGCCCAAACTGTCAACAAAGAATACTATTTGAGTATTATACATCGTTTTGCGAAGTTGTACGTAAACATAAACCGGAACTATGGGTCGACAATTCTTGGTTTTTGCATCACGATAATGCTCCGTCGAATACTACATTGATTCTTCGTGAGTTTTTCGTCAAAATTTCAATTAATATCGTGCTGTAAGCACTGTATTCACCTGATTTAGCTCCGGCTATTCAGCAAATGCAAACCGGGTAAACCATTTTGAGTCAATTAAAGACATTAAATGCTGTGGGCATTGAAGGCTTTTCCGGAAATTTACTGTAACAACTCTTTCGAAGATTGGAAAAGCCTTGACAAAAGTGTACTGGCGTCAAGGGGGATTACTTTGAGGGAAACAACATAGATTTTCAAAAATAAACTAAAAATTCAAACATTTTGCACAAAGTCTTACTATTGTTTGCTCATAGTACCATTTTCGAGGCAACCAAATTTAACGTCTTCTTGTCTTAAATAATCTATTAAAATTCCAGTACTTCTTAGTGGGTCTGACGTGTAATGAAGGTATTTTGAGAATCATTTTGTGCATTTTTCACACCCCTCAGCAAACCAGACTTTTGATACCTTCTCGGTGAGATTCCATTATTTTTGGTCCTTTACTTACTTCATTAAATGTTTTTCGGAAATTCTGCTTTTATGATTTATTTACACAGATTTTTATTTCTGCTGCTTATTCGCTTGTAACTCACTTTGATTTAAACAACAACAATACTAAAACTAATGTGTTGTACTATTTACTTGAAGCTAAATACATTTCGTACACTATTATGCAGGAATTCATGTATGCCCCCATTGATGTGAGTGTGCATGTGTATGTGTAATGTAAGTGTAATGGTAGTTGAATTTCATTACATTAACATGTCCGTTGCATTCATTAAAGGAACAACTCATGTGTACATTTTCTAATTAAAAATTGGAAAATTCCGAGCACATCGAACATGCAACATAGCCGTAGATTGAAACGGAGAGGGCCGACTCACACAAATTAGGAGCACGATGGAGCGGCAGCGGCACCAGCTCAAGCAATAGCCGGCATTAGGAAGGGAAGGAGCAGCCTTCAGCACAGGAAACCCAAACGAGAAGAATGAAAATACTCACATGCAGTGGAGGAGAAGTAAAGGAGAGCTTGTTATATAGGAAGCAAGAGCTGTTGGTGGTCCAAGCCGCTTTATGCGCACGCTGTAAGGGAAAATTCAAATCGGAAAAAATTTAACTACATATGTGCTATGTAAATGGTCCATTGGCTGTGGTCGAGCTGAATGCAACATATACAAACAGCACTCAAATTTGATGCCGTGTGGGATAAAGAAAGCAGGAATGGGGCAAGAGTCATATTTCGTTGAGCATAGGTCGTCAGAAGGCACCTTAGGCGCCTACTATGGACGCACCCTCCACAGGTACGGATAGTAAGGGAGTGTAATGTGTGTGCTGGCTCGTTCGGAGGGGGGTGGTGGTAGGAAATTCAATATAATGCAGTTGTCGTATACATCGATGGCTGAACGGATGGATGGATAGTTGATGTGACGTTTGATTAGTTGAAAGGTAGTAAGGTACGGCTGGGTGGGCTCTTACAGGCTGTACAAAGCTGAGTTAGAAATTGCAAAAAATATTTCCCTACAAATAATTTTTATTGAAATATCTTTTAAATAATTTAATGAAAAACAATTTTTAAAAATTAAAAAAAAATATTTTATTTCCTACCTAAAAAAGAGATTACTTCTAAGTCCTCGTTACATCCCTATATATAAAATATAACAGTACTTTTTATAAACATATACACATATATCCAGTTATATACCTTTTGCAGCACTTATTCGCTCTTCATCTCCCCTCTCCTCCATCACTCTTTTCTTACCTGTTCCATCTCTCCATTTCAAATGCCGGCTAGCTGCTTGGTATTGGTTGCCACAAATGTAAGTTCAGCAGTCCGTATCTATTGATTGGCAGGACATCTGCATATGTCCAAATGCAAATGCACACATACAATGCCACAAATGTTGTGAATTATAAAGTTTTTGTTCCACTCATGCCACATATCACACATGTACATTCATGTTGCACGGCAAGGATAAGCCAGAGGTGAGTTAAGTCTACAAAATAGAAATGTGCAAAACAGGAAGTAAATACAAAGTGCTCACTAATACATACAAATGATTGTATTTTGCCATGGAGCACATTTAGGTAAATGCATTAACCTTTGTGACGATTTGTTCGCCAGCAAAAAAAAAATATATTTTTGAACAAAGTGATATAAAGCCTTTTGGATGTCGAAAAACGAGTGGTTTGATATGCAGGATTGCGCGAGGTACAAATGAACGATTATATACATACTTTGTATAGGTAGTATATGTAGATATATTCTTCCAATGAATATTTTTTGCCTCAAAAGAAGAAATTTTTGGTTCTAGAATGATTGCATTGGCTTTGAAGATTACAACGTCTTAAATTTTTTATAAATATTGGGTATCCACTGCTTGGTTGGATATAAGCGTGTTTGGTCGCCTCCAAACAAATATAAGTTGGGTGAGGTTAAGTTAATCTGGTAAACCAATAAGCCACGCATAGACCAGTTCTGGTCCTTTGCGATACCCAATGGAGTACCATTGCCATTTTCAAGAGGAGTAGTCGTTTTTCAGGATACGGGTTCACCATCGATACCTCCTCCAGTGTATCAAATCGTGGAGCCCCAGATGCTTACAGCGTAGCCTCCAATATAGCATCGCAGTCATCTTGTTTTGAGTTAACAGTATATATCACAGAGTCTGTTAACTAAGAGATAGTCTTGATTGATAAGCTTGTCTGCTTCTTTTTATGATTATAGTCATCAAATAATGGAGGCTGGAGTCATGTGTAGAAGTTCACGCTAGTGAGAAAAGTTCTCTGATCGCCATTCACTTGGGAGTGGCCAGAAACGATTATTTTGCATATGGCTCAAGCAGCTCACGACTTCCGGTCTTTAACCAAGTTTCCTCTGGTTAGCCTAAGAACATCCGTTTGAAGGCGAGCTAAAGTGAGAAGGCGAAACATCCCTTACATAGGTTTGTGCGCTGGGTTTGGGACCCGCCACGTAAAAAAACAGCCCCAATGGAAACTAACAACCCTAAGAGTCATCAAATGAATGAATAGTCATCAAAAGAGAAGAAGACCAAAAATGAGAGATAAAAAAACAAAATAGACAAAACTTAATCTTTTGCTCAAGGAACTCAAGCGGTGTCTACGCCAGTAAAGAAGAAGAAAAAGAACTCAAAGTACACTGTAAAAGCTGCCCAATAGCAATGTGATTATATTATATGGTCTTGAGGAATTATAGAACTAGTGATCAGTTCTTGTGAGACTGCAAGAACCTTCTGATCTAGAGAAGAACGTAGGAATTTCACTGAACCTCCTGTCCTCAGTAATCTAAATCTTTTAAACCGAATCGATCTTGTCACAAATGACGACTTCTTACTGGACTATTCAGGCTGTAAGTTAATCGGACGCAAATAGTCAAAGTTGTATGGAAAGAGATAAGGTGGAAACATACCAACAAGTAGGTGTAGGCTCAAAGGACCGGCATTATAATCTGTCCAAATGTGATCCTCATTAGGATCGGCTCTTATGAAGTTCCAAGAAGATCCGACATTTTCGAGCCAAATCTTGTTCAGCGATGAGGCCCATTTCTGGCTTACCCAAGTAAACAAGCAAAATTGCAACATTTGGGATGAAGAGCAACATGAAGAGACTCAAGAGCTGCCATTTCATCCAAAAAAAAAAGAACAACGGTTTGGTGTAGTTTGTAAGGGGGTGCTATCATCGCTCCATATTTTTTCAAAAATGATGACGGTGAGAACGTAACCATCAATGGCGATCGTTATCGCGCCGTGATAACCGACTATTTGATGCCTGAAATTGAAGCTCGCGGTTCTACTTCCGCACATCGCATTAATCAATGGATTTTCTTAAGAAAACACTACGTTTTGAGTCGTTCTATTGGCCAACAATATCATGTGATATCAGATCGTTAGACTTTTTCCTGTGGAGATATGTAATGCCTAAAATCTATGCGAACAATCCCACTTTGATTCCGGCTTTGGAGTAGTACATCACGCGTGTCGAAATGTTCGAACGAGTCATCGAAAGTTGGACTCAACGAATGGATCATCCGGGACGTAGCTGCGGGAAACTTTTGAAAGAGATAGTCTGCAAAACATAAATGCCAGAAAATATTATTTCGTGTAGTAATAAACATTCCCTAATTAAATTTTAAGTTGCTGCGGTTTTTCTCTATAAAGGTAGGGAGCCACGAAGTGGATCACCATTTATATAGATCAAAATGAAACCTTTTGAAATAATGATCTTGTCAGCAATAAAAACCGAAGGCAGAACTCTAATAAAAACGCACATAAGTATACTTATAGACCTTGCGTATAAACCAGTAATGTACATACGTATTCTCCCGTTATCGGGAGACGCATAAACGCATATACTATTCATCATATTCAGAAATCTGTGCATGAAGTCCACACGCTTGTAAAACTTCATTGCGAAAAAGTTTGTGGCCCACGAATGGATGCACGCACACAAATATTGGAGATTTTCGCTTACGAAAATATAGTACGAAACTAGGATAACAACATTAGGTTAGAAAGAGAAAATGGAAGAATAATAAAACTAACAGGCATTGGAGGCAGCGGAAAACAGAGATTCTAGCAGGATGAGCTTATTGATATCGACAGTACACACATAATACGTGCATGTATAATATATGTGTATACAAATATACTCGTTTGGTACAGTTGGCCGTGCAGTGTCTAATGTGGAAGATATCAATCATTGATGTTGACCGATAGGTACCCAATATGAAAGCAAGAGATGATACGGTTAAGCATACATGAACTAACCCCAACAAAAGAAATCACAGCACCTTTATCTATGCTGATTTGTGAACACAAATAAGCGTGGAAAATAAGAACTGGAGAGAAGAGATTGCAAAAAAATCGTTTGAGAAGACCGTAGCTATGATATGTCGATTCGAGGTGAGGCAAAAAAAAAAAAAATATCGAGATAATTATGAATTAGAGAGTAAACAAGTTGCAAGAGCATATGGATTTGCTCCGGTGATCTTATCAAGATTGTAAACTCGTTGGATCCCTGACCTCAAACTCTGAACATAAAAACAATACGGTAACGGCTCTAATGTACCAATTCGATTCGAAATAGAAGTTCTGTAGCGCATTGCTCTTTCGAACGATTTATGCACGGACTGTGTTAGTGAGAGATCTAAGTATTTACATTGGAAAGAGGAAGCTTATAGAATTTGAAAAAATATGATCCTAAAACTCAGTAAAATAGTTATATTAGAGGTGTCCACTCATATCATGGACAGTTCTAGAACTGAAGACGAAGAAGAATGGATTAACTTCGACCTCTTATACTGATGAAAATATAAAAAAAGGAGCATCGTCTCGTCCCAATAAAGCAGAATTTTTTTGCAGAAAAAGTACCGTAACCCTAAGGAGTTCTATTTGGCCGCATTGAGACGTTTGCGTGAGAACATTCTTCGAAAACGGCCAGAATTGTGGAAGAACAACTTATGGATTTTACACGATGATAAACCACCATCGCACCGAGCCACGAGTGTGACCAAATATAGAGACAAAAACGCAATTCATACTATCGATCAACCACCGTATTCACCAGATTTGACTCCGTGTGATTTTTTCTTGTTCCCAAAACCGAAATTACCGCTCCGTAGAATCCGGTTTCAGTCGACCGAAGAGATAAAACAAAATTCGCACAGGAGCTGAAGGTTAACCCAAAAAGTGCTTGTGAAAAGTATTTCGAGGAAAGGAAAAATCGTTGGCATAAGCTTATTACATCTGGCGGATATGGATAAGTATTGATGTATAATTAGAAATTTTGCATTTTATTTACAGTTTCCGGGTACTTTTTGTAACAATGTATTTTGTATTAGAGAAGAATGTATTTATGACCGATATACAGTGAAATTTCCCAGTTTTTTTTTTTTTGGTAATATAGTTTCGTTGATATTTATTCGACAACTCCTATAGCTCTCCTCAAGCCTTTTACTGATATTTTACATCATAATATTGGGTAGTCGAAAAAGTCTTTTCGTATTTTGTCAATAGATGTTGTTGCAGTCGTATTTCTTCAGTGCTGCCAATGGAATTGTGTCATACGATATAGTGTTGGAAAGGGAAGATTTTAAGCTTGATTTAAAATAAAGAAATTAAATTCAGGGAAGTGGAAAAAGAGTTACAGCTGTTCAAAAATTAATGAAAATAATTAGGAAATCCGAAATATTTGGAAATTTGTTTTTATAAAAAAGGGAAGAATGCCACGCAAGCCACCAATGAAATTTGTGAAGTTTACGGAGACGATGCTGTATCAGTTCATGTATGTAGCTCAACAATGGTTCGCTCGCTTCCGTTCTAGAAATTTTGATATGAAAGATGCACCTCGCTCTCGTCAATCTATCGTTGAAAAAGTCGATAAAATTATGGAAAAAATTGACCAGGACAGTCACATAGGCAGCCATGACATCGCTAAGGAACTTAGCATTCATCATCAAACGGTTTGGAACCATGCAAAAAGGGCTGGCTACAAAAAGAAGCTCGATGTTTGGGTACCACATGAATTGTCTGTGAAAAATTTAATGGACCGAATTAACATCTGCGATTCTTTGCTAAAGCGAAATGAAATCGAACCATTTCTGAAGCAAATGGTAACAAGAGACGAGAAATGGATCAGATATGACAATATTGTGCGAAAAAGATCATGGTCCAAGCCTGTTGGAGCTCAACAAATGGCCGCAAAGCCAGGATTGACGCCTTGAAAGGTTACGCTGATTGTGTGGTGGGATTGGAAAGGAACCATCCATTGATTCTACATTTTACTGTCAACAACAGATGAGATTGAAACAAGGAATCGAAAAAATAGTCAGAGCTGATCAACAGAAAAGGTTTCGTCTTCCATCAGGACAACGCTAGAGCACACACATCAATGATGACTCGGCATAAACTGGGAGAGCTTGGCTGGGAAGTTTTGATGCAACCATCACATAGCCCTGACCTTGCACTATCGGACTACCATTTGTTTCGGTCAATGCAGAACTCGAATATTTGATTCATTAAGGTTCATTATAAAGAAAAAAATAAGTTGAAGCTTTATTAGAAATACGAAATGACTTTTTTGACTACCCATTATATTGTGGGACCCAACGTCCAAGAAAAAATCGATCCACTTCTTTTCGCCTTAAAAATAGGCCTATAATAATTTGAAAGCTTTCGGATAGCCATAAAAGCTCCAAGTTTATTAAACTCTGTCCATTTCATGAACTAACTGACTATACCGTTATCTACTTGCCTGCAACGAAACATAAAAAATGCAGCACTTATACAGAGAAGAAAGAAAAAAATCAAAAAGTTTGTGAAAAATAACACCATTAGACTTTACGGCAACAAAAAGCAGGCAAAAAAAAAGCACAAAAATATTTTGTTTTTAAACCGGCACAAAAAATTGACTGTCACCAAGGCAGAAGCATAACAGATAACAAATAACAACAACAAGCAATGCGAGAATAACAGCAACAAGAAATGTGAGTATAACAACAACAACAAATATAGCAATAACAACAACTAAAATTTTACAATAACAACAAAAAATTTGGCAATCACAACAACAAAAAATGTAACAATAACAGCAACAACACAAAAATATATAACAAGAACAACAATACAATTGTCACTGCCAGCAACTGCAACAAAAACGCCTGCACATAAAGCGAAACTAACAAGAAGAAACGTTGCCAAAAATAACTGCTAAACAATATGTAGACGCAGCAAAAGCAAAAACAAAAACAACAAAGCTTGTAGCGAGGGTGCTTTGTGTAAAAAGACTAGTCTAAAAGCAACGTTGCAACACCACGAGAAAAGGTGCGCAGAAACGGCGTTAGAAAAGAAGGCTGGTGAAAATTGGAAACGTTAACGTGTGGTGATGGCAGAAGGGGCTGTCAATATGCCACACACATACATTCAAAATAAGTATATATATATATATACATATGTGTGTGTGTGCATAGGCAACTTAAAATGCATGTGTGCCACCAAATTTACAACAAGGTGCGGGTGGACCCTAGAAAAATGGCAGTTATCGGCTTGGTTGCATGCGCGAACGTGACAACACAAACAACAACAAACACGCAACTGCATATACACATGTATATGTGTATATAAGTGTGTTGCATGACCAAAAATCAATATGTATTAAGCTTGGTGCCGCCGTACGGTCGCCTGCCTACAAACAAATGGGTACACACGCACACATACACACTACCACACACGCATCAATAGCCAAAAACAAGCGCAAATATAAAAAAAACAACAACTGCGACACTAGCCATGCAACAGCAATCGATTGTGTTACGCATGAAGCAAATAGCAGTAAATACTGCACCCTTCCAACCGAAACGTGCCACAATATACGTACGTGCAACACGAGCTTACACTATGCAGACACCCTCGACAGCAACAAACACAACAATAACAACAAACACAACACTAACAACAAACAATAATAGTGAAAAAGTGCAAAAAGCACACGCCATACGAGCCACTCAGTTCAGTAGTGGCGCAGCAGCTGAACAGCCTTCGAACCGATCAACCGACCGTGCGCTTCGCCGCGTGCAACCAGACGAACCAGCCGAACTATAGTTTTTGCAAACCAGCCAACAACCAACCAGCAAAAGCGTCAAGTTGTCCGTCGTACGGTGCGCATTCACTCACTCGTTCGTTAGTGTGGCACGTTCGTACGTTCGTGCAACCGTCCATTTGGTCTGTGCGTCCTGCAGTCAGTCGCTTTGCAGGACCAAGTAAGCTCGCATTGATGTCGACTTGCCACCCCTGTCATGCCAGCCACCACATGATGGCGCGTATATGGCAGCAGTGTGATGGTGCAACACATGCAACACGACGCGCAAAACGCATCCCTCATGCTGAGCAAAGGAAGAAACACATAAAGCAACAACAACAACATACTGCCCTAGCAGCTTTACAGCAACCACGCCACTTACATGCATGCCCGCCACATGCCACCATCATGCTACATGCCACATGCTAGCTACTCGCTTCGCATGCTACACCACTGCGCTTACACCGCACCGCCCGTGCTGCCCCCCACCATGCGTTGCTGTGTCATTGCAACGCAAAACAACAAATATAACCAATGCAACAACAACAACAACAGCAAGCTTACTCAATAGCAATCGCATCGCATTGTCGCACTGTCTGTGGCACGGTGCGCGATGGTGCGGCGGCCGTTCGTGCAGGCGTAACGGTAGGGCGCGTAAGGCCGTAAAAGGGGAAAAATGACAAGTTTGAGTTTTGTGTTGCACCAATTGGCCAATCGCAGGCGAGTGCAGCGTTGTGTGTGGGTGTGGCCTAAGTGCAACCCCCCTCGAGAAGCCTTCTAGCCGGCCAGGCAGGGCAGGCAGCCAGCCAGCTAGCCATGGCGTCTGACGTTGGATTATTTCGCACAGTTATTTGTTATTTGCTATTGTTGTTGTTGTTATTTCTATTTTGCAACTGCAGTTGTGTTTACGTGCCACAGTGGCAGGTGAACTTTTTCTGTTTTCCTTATTTGCCGTTTGCTTGCCAATTGTATGGGTGGTGGTGGCGGCGGGGGAAGACAGTTGGCATGCAAGCAGGCAGGCATCAACGAAACAACAACAAAAACGAAATAACAAAATAATAAATGCAGAAAAACAGAAAAATTAACTGCCGAAGGGAAAGAGAGAGGGTAGAGTTGCACCCAGCGCACATTGGATAATGAAACCATTTATCAGCTGTTTATGGATCGAAAGCTTCTCAACAAGCTTTTGAGTTTTCAAAGCGTTTGAGGACCTCCCGAGATTTTGCTCCTAGGGAAGATCTATGTTGACACATTTCTCTCCCTCTTCTTTTGGGTTTCACTAATTCTTAATATGTGATAGGCTTAGATTATTATCTAAGGTCCGTGAATGTTGGTCTAAGAGAAAGACCAGCACCTGAAAGTTCGTTAGAAAACCATTGGTAACTGGTTCAGTAGTCTAAAGCTTTTCAAAAAGTTTTTAGAATTTTTGGGAACTTCGGAAGACTCCGTCTATCTCTCTCTCTCCCTCTATCGGTAGTTCTTAATAGGTGATACACTTATATTGTCATCTAAGGCCTTTGGAGGTTAGACTTAGCGGTCAAAAGCTTCTCAACGATTTTTTTTGAGTTTTTCGGGAACTTTTATTTCTCTCTTTCTCTTTTTCTCTCTCGCTCTCGCTCTCCCTCTCCCTCTCACTCTTTCTCTCTTTTTCTTCTAGTGGAAGCTATCAGTGATTCTCAATATGTGGTAGACTTAGTTAAAGGTTTTAGATTTAGTTATCTTTAAGGTTAGTCTAATAGAATAAACGGTCTATTAGAAAACCGTCAAAGAACGTTTTTAATTTGGCCTTTTTTCGAATTTATATTTGACGCTTTTATTTTTAACATCAGCGAACTCGTTACCGAATTATAAGCGGGTTTTCTTTTGACCAAGCCTTACTCTCAAATTAGTAGTACCACTTTCTCGACTTGGAAAAAGGTCCGTAAGCCCGTAAAACAGAAAAGAAATCCCGAAATCGGAGTAACTCTGCCATCTTTGGTCTATACCGCCCATGTTATATTCTAACTTTAATTAAACGAACCTTCATAAAAAGAGGTCACCTCTAAAGCATTCTCAACTTCTTTGTCCAATGAATTTTCCAGTATTTATAATTAGTGATGTATAATAAGATGGAATATGAAAACAGAACCCTTCAACAAAAGTTTCAGTTTCTAGAACCAGATTTGCCTCTTTTTTCGGAAGATTCAATGTAGGGGTTTTAAGATGATCAGAGAGAAGAGACTGCTAAGTAGAAACAAATGTCTCCATATAACAACGGATACCGAACTCTTAACATGCTATTAAATTAAATCCTTTAGATTGCTTGCAGAGGCTCTCAACCTAAGCATTATGACCAAAATTTTGAGTATCGGGTGTCTTTCCGCTGTTACCCAAAACGTTACGGTTCTGAGCCACTAGGGAATCTGTCTCTTATAGCACCTCTTCTATATTTCCTACAACTTCCAAATAATGAAAGTTGATTTCGATTGCGTGAGCATTGGGTATAACAAAACAAAGAGAATAAGAAGAAGTAAACAGCAAATAGGATAAAACCGAATACGAACACCCACAAGGCTCCAAAAAATAGTTCGAACTGAACTACAATGTGGTGGTTGGGAGACGGAGTTTACAGTGAGTGGAAAACGAGCGATTTGCTGACACAAGCTGCCCACAGCGCCAACTGCTAGAGGAGAAAGAACGCACAAATAAGTAGGAGAGAGAAAAGAGTTGGAGTGGGCAGAGAAATGCAAGCAACGCATTACAAATTGTGAGCCAACTACACATACGCAGCCCACTTTTAGGCGAAGGAGTGCTTTAACTAGCAAATCACCCTCCCAAATAAAGGAAGACTGCGGGTGGTTCGAGTATCGAATAAAAACGACTGCCGAAATCGATGGGTAAAACAAAAGCGGCCGAAATGGACAAGATAAGAATACTAAAAAAGAGTAAATATAATAAAAACGAAACAAAGGAATTAAATGAAAATAGAAGTAAAAGCATTGAAAGGCGCAAGATAAAAATGTTTATGGAAAAGCAGTTAAAAAAGTAGTAAAATTTTAAAACGAAAGGAGTAAAATTATATAGGAATATTATATAAGAGAAACTGAGAATTGGCAGCCAACGAGGCAGTTGCCGTCAAAAACTGAAGTGTGCGCGGGTGTCAATGTCGGAAAAAGTGCTACGCATACGAACCGATACATACAAGCACCCTTTCCGCTTATCGGCCAGCCCAAAACGCCTAGTTGGGGTAAAAGCAACGAGCAGTCAGTGCGGCAATGAATTGGCAAGTGGAAAGAACAACAAGGATACTGCACGACGCATTTGTGAGTGGGCTCACGTACGCGCCGGCGACTCCATATCTATTTACAGTGCACTGGGTTGTGGTCCTGGCTGTCCCTCGGTGCATCGAACGCCTGATTTTTTTGTGCGTTTCTTTTCGCTGCGTATTTTCGTAGGCGCACGTGCCTGCCGCAGCACACTTGGGGACGCCATTTTGGGGGATTTTTTTGGCTGTTTTCGTTATTATTGCAGCTCCACCGCCTCCTCCGCCCGCACTTCTGTCAAATATTTCTTTTTGTTTCTTTTTTTTGTCATTTTTAGGGGATTTGCTCAGCTCTGCAGGCCATTGCTGCGAGTTTTATGCGTTTGTTTTCGCATAAATATCCGTTTTATAGCGAATATATATGAGGATATACTATATATTATTTTGAATGCTTATAAATTCGTTCAGCCGAATCGAAATAGTGCTGATATCACATACTTGAAAATATTTCAGTATTATTTTATTACCAATTAATAATAGAGAACAACTTTTCTTATTTTAAGTTGAGTATGGAGCTAGAAGAAGGCTTTCTTAAGTCTTTTACATACATCCTGAGTAATCAAAAAAGTCCTTGTAAAAAATTATGTAAGTACGCACAAAATGTTAATGATGAGATCCGTTCGTAGACCACCACCTTCATCGAAGAAATAATGTTTCATTTGAGATCCCAAATGCCGAATTTCTGACCAACCTAACCCTCTTTGACGGAATTTTAAAATTATTTTTTATAATATTAAGTTTTGAACTGGAAGGGTAGCAATATATACATACATATATGGTCAGAAGTGCAGCTCTTTCAAGGGGGTGAGCAATCACTGCGACAGCAGTGCAACCAAATTAGCTATGAGCTAGTTATCGTTCAAAGTTAGTTAAGGAGTACCTGCCTCACCATAGTGATTTCGCTGAAAACCGCGAAGCTGCTGACCTCGCGAGAGAGAGCGCCCTTATTTCGAGTAAATCCGATTGAGAATGACATCTTGTGAAATCCATCTCGACTAATACGGAACATAGGGGATTAT
Organism: Bactrocera zonata; assembly: GCA_037783105.1. Classification (NCBI taxonomy): domain Eukaryota; kingdom Metazoa; phylum Arthropoda; class Insecta; order Diptera; family Tephritidae; genus Bactrocera; species Bactrocera zonata. The sequence continues at coordinate 1,287 of JBAWJQ010002843.1, read as the reverse complement.
ATAAACTACTTACACTTCAATGGGCAAAATTGTATGGAGAATGTTAAGCGAAAACATTCAGGTACTTTCTCCTCCATTTCCCAAGATTTTTAAAAGATCCAGGTTAAACATCTCGCCAGTAATATTTGTGACAAAACTGACAAAATAGCCGAAATTGATAACAGGCGCTTCAACAAATTTGTGGCTGCTTTACAGTCGATTTTGAGAGTCTTCTCGATCAATACTCAGGTGTATTTTGGTATAAAAATGCATCGACGTTCTCAGCTGTGGGATCTGCTTTTTGGTTCAACATTTCAACTTACCCTAGCCCAAATTTTGGATTAAGCAGCTTCTAGTTGTAAAATAATTTCTAAGCGTTTCAACCCATAAGCCAAAATTGTTTACGAAAAATGTGGATTGAAAATATTTGCTTAGTAATTCACAGCTTTGAGCCGAAACTAAGAATGGTTTGAGCAAAAAGTACGATGTGAATTCTCAGTTGAACATATTAAGTGTAAGTGTTGTGGGTTAAAATAACCTAGGAAGTAAAGTATTCGTTCTCAGGCCGACAACTTTAGGCTCTCGAAAGTAATCTAATACACAATCACATTAATTCTTGTATTATTGTTCTTTCCTGAGTTGCTAAGAGAGTTAGGTTAGATGATCGCACGTGGACTCGCCATAGAAAATAAGAACTCCTGTGTTTGGACTACAGATTAGCATAACGCTTAGTAGCCAATATATGTAAATTTGCAAGCGTTTAATCTCCATTCTCGTCTGTTCCTTGGCATGTCTGATGTGGTATCAAACTTCGTCGTATAGTATGAGAATATTAATAGGAAACTTCTCCGTTTTGGAGTTTTCTATTTTCTGATTGCTATTAGAAAGAAAAATTCTAAACTTAATAACCACTATTTAAAAAAAAAAAAATTATTTTTTATTTTTTTTTTTTTTTAATTATTAGGAGATTTAATTCTCTACAAAATTTTTTTTCATAAATATTATATTATCGTTGCTTCTTGCGGCTAATCAATACTGTAGATAGATTGTGCCATGTCAAAATTTAAGGTTTTTTTAAATTGAAATACAGTATTTTTCGCCTTCAAGCAAAAGCTTTGGAATAAAAATATTTCTTATTTCTAAGAAACTTTTTAGCTTAAGTAGGAAGTAAAACTTAAAAAATATATATACATACATCACATAATCAAAAAAAATTGTATTCCACAGTGAGGTAGTTAGGTGTGTGACTTTGCTAAAATAGTTAAGTACGCCTAATTGTAGGCAACGGTTTATTTTATGAAGCTACAG
>JBAWJQ010002842.1:0-208788 GCA_037783105.1 Bactrocera zonata | reverse complement strand
CGATCTGTGCTGAACAGTCTAGAACACCTGCCCGTGGCGGACCCTAAGCAAACTGCTCTATACTTGATCATGAGATCTTTATCGATAAAATGATTTGAGCCTATCACAAATTTGTAGAGATGGCTAATATTCGTCTGTGTCTTTTATTTAATGAAACTGTCTAGATGTCTGAGTCTGAGGTCTTGCAAAAGGCTGAACAATGGAGAAGAAAGTGTTTGGATGTTCCCACCGCACGCTCCTCCACCGAGTACAGTAAGAAGCTCCACTGATCAAGTAGTTTGTTGCTATTTCTAGTGAATAGTCTAACCGAAACTCTCTGAAAGAGGCAATAAGTCTACTGTCACGTAAATAGCGGCCTCTTCTTTTCATAGGATACTAAATTAATCTATTAGCTTCATGCCAAGATTGACTCGAGATCCTTACAGAAAAATTGACCTCTAATCTTCCCTGCTGGCTGCGGCCCATCTAAGAGTTAGCTTTATAACCAAGTTTTAATCGACTATCAGAGCGGTAAATGGGTTTGGTCCTCAAATTGGGTGCACTTCTATGTCTTTCAACCTATCGAAAGAGAAATCGGAAAACTCCGACAACAATTAATTTTGATTTACATAGCAACAGAAAAAAGGGAAATAAGTAAGATCAATCAGCTTGAGCCGTCGAGATTTCATCTACGGCATTACACAGCAGAGCTGCAAGCCAAGTACAAGTAGATCTAAGCAATTTTGGGATGGCATTTATATTTGGTCTTCAATATACCATTAAACCGAATAGTCAGAATGTCTCCATTAATCCTCCCACTCTTCCATCAATATCCCAACACTCATTATATCCCAGCAGTCAACTGTCAATCCTTTATCTATTACCTTAATAATAAATTTATTTCAAATTCAATTCAAATATTCCATAACAATTTCTCTCAGCACACAGTGCAATTGAGACCGGCACTTACATTTACATTGTCTCAGCCGGACGTGGGGGCGTATTCGTAACAAACGTCAAGTATAATTTGTGTTGATATTCAAAAGTTGTTTGCCTCTTTGTTTCGACTTCATTTATGCACTACACCGTTGCCAGTGTATTTGAATGGAAATATGAATGCAGTGAAAGTTGCAAGTGCAAGTGACAAAAGCGTCAACGAAAAGTGCAAACAATAATAACAACAAAGGAAAGTTAAGAACGAAATTGAAGAGAAATTAAAATGAAAGCCGACAATGTGCAAATAAAATAAAGAGGCCAACTACCACTGCCGGCTATGGTACAAGCACGCAAAAAAGGCAACAATAGTAAGAATAGCAACAACTACAACATATGATAGATAAAAACGTTATATTACGATTTACGCCAAGCAAAACAAAAGAAGGCAACAAAGCGGAAAAAAAAAAACTAACAAAAAAGTGTCAAAACAAAGAATGCAAAAATGAGCAAGACAATCAACGCAGGTACGCAGATAAATGTGCTACAACAAGAAGACACACGTGTATCGAAAAGTAACGCAATGATAGTGTGTTGTGTCTCGATTGCAAGTCTTTGATTGAAATTTCATGCGGAAGCGGAAGGAGATGAGCCACAATAGGCGTGTTGATCCTGGCGCTCTTTTATGCTTCTGCAGTTGTGTGTTGTTTGTGTTTGTTTCCCTTATATCAGTGCATAATTATTGCCGTGATGAGTTGTTGTTAACAACAAGCAATGACTTCTGGCAACCACAGACAATGCGGTCATGGAGTGAAGGGGAAGAAATTGCAAGGTAAATGAGAAACTGACGTAATTGTATGACAGTAAGGGGTTAAAAGAAGGCATTATTTGATGGTTGTGCTCGAATTAGTTTGTATAGAGAGCGGCGTTTGTTCTTTGAGAGAAGTGTCAACTAAATTTTGTTTGATAGCCATAAAATATAAAGGGTTTTCTATGTCAAAACTACTTGTCTTTATTTTTGTTTTCTTCTTAAATTTTGACTCAACAATTTAGTGTAAATAAGCACGCCTTTTTTAAGTACAAAAGTAATTTTGATAGATTTTTTATTACATACCATCTATGAAAATTCTATAAAGCCTTAATGATAGCGATTTTGACCTCGGACCTTTTTTATAGCAAATAAAATTTCGTACAAATTTGTCATGTACATTTTTTCTGTAGCTCTTGTCGTTTATGAGATATATACAAAAAAATGTGAAATTCGTAGAAAAATCGGATTTAAAGCTCCGAACAACCTTGCCGGTGTGAGTTACGGCTTTGTTGCACTGGACACTTTTGTAGAGTGAACGATTCTGAGAAATATACGTCTAAAGTCAAAGTGATGCCATAAAATACCTCTAAGCTGTAGGAATTTAAAGATAAAAATCAAGATTGTAGTGTATTTTCAATGGAAAATTTTTACTTGCCTTGGTCCAGTTCTTAATGGCTAAAATTTTCATGGAATTTTTTAGGAAATTTCGTGACAGAATTGAAAAATAATAATAGTTCAAATAAAAAACAAAAACAAAAACACCCTAATATACAAGGTCTGTCGCAAAAGAAACATAACTTTTTTAAATATAACTGTTTCTGGTGGCGCCACCTATTGGTGGGTATATAAAATAAAAAGTTTGATCCGTTGTTGACATTTCGTAAAAATTTTAAGACAATTGGATAACTACAATCGATGTTATCGATCAAAAAGTGACAGCAGCTTTTGGTCACATTTTGAACAAAGAGCAAATATTAAATTTTGATTTAAACTTGGAAAAACGTTTACTGAAATATTTCAAATGACGAAAAAAGTTTATGGTGATCAGCGCCTATCCCAGAGTAATGTGCATGAGTGGTTTAAGCGATTCCAAGAAGGTCGTGAGGACCTCTGTGACGATCAGAAGTCACCGAAAAAAAGTCGTCTTCAGAAGTCAAAAATAAAGACAATGCTGATTTGTTTTTACGATTCCGAGGGTATTGTACACCGAGAATTCGTCCCACCTGACCAAACGATTAATGCTGTGTTTTACCTTGGTGTTATGAAGCGCCTTTTATCACGCATTCGTCGTGCTCGACCACAATACCGTGAGGCAGGGTTCTGGCGCCTGTTGCACGATAATGCGCCGTGTCATCTGTCGACACTTGTCACTGATTTTTTGCCAAAAAACTCCATATTAGCCATTAATCACTCACCCTACTTACCTGATCTGGCACCTTGTGATTTTTACCTATTTGGAAGACTTCATTTGCCCATGAAAGGACACTGGTTTCAGGACATTTCAGCTATCCAAAAGGTGACGACCGATATTCTCAAGAGCATTCCGAAAAATGACCTTAAACACTCATTTAAAATGCTAATTGACCGGGCTAAACGCTGTATCGAAGCACAAGGAAATTACTTTGAATAAAAAAATATGACTTTTGAAAAATATTAATTTTTTGTTGTTTTTTTAACAGTCCTGTTTCTTTTGCGACAGACCTTGTATATACTATACATAACTCAATCACTGACAGATACATAACGTTTGTTAGAGAAACGAAAATTATTATAGCATATGGAGATCCAAATATTCGGTGTCTAGGGGCTCGAAAGTGCCGTAAGGTGGCACATACTAAAAGCATTATTTGCGCAATGTTTTCTCGTTTCATCAATTGCTTTTCGCTTTTTGTGCTGGAAAGTGAAATGATCAAATGAATTTAAAATTGTGATTTATGGGAAGTATTTCCTTATTGATTTTTGGACTTTAAGTAGTTTTTAACTTATATATGTATGCTATTGAAAATTACTACAAAATCTAAAAAATTGTTCTAAGCTCACTTTAAGCAGCAAAACAAAAATTGTTTTAAGTTGACTCCTAGTAGCTAAAAAATTTTTTGAGAGCTCTTTCCATAAAAAAAATCTTCGCATACTTAAAAGTTTTTGTCGTAGAAAAAATTGATTTGAGATACTTATGACATGGCATACCCCTCACAAATTTCCACAGCATTTGGTGATTCGGTTAGAAAAGATAATTAAGAAATAATGTTAAGTTAGCTGTTGTTCGCTTCTCCTTATTTAACATTGACATAAGTCTGATGGTAAAAACCCACCTTAATTCAACTGACCTAAACTACCGACCTAAAAAATCATCATTATTATGTTAGGTCAATGAAAAAAGTACTTCAGCTGGGTGAGTTAAACAGGTATGTATGATAGCGTCATACATAATTAAAAAGTTTAGATTTTGGTCGACCAACCTTCTTATACCATGAACAAAGTACATTAAGTTTGGCAAGATATTTCTACCCTAAAGCTCGTTCAGCGATTTTTTTTTCTCTCTTCAATCCACTGGAAATGGATTCCACGGAGCTTCAATTTCAGTTGAGGGAAGAAGAAAAATCACACGGAGCCAATTCTGGTGAATACGGTGGTTGATCGATGGCATTCATTCCGTTTTTGGTTTTGGATTTGGACACAATCATAACTCGGAGCGATGGTGCATTATCCTCGCGCAAAATCCACGAATTTTTTTCCAAAACTTCGACCGTTTTTCCGACGGTTGTGCTCAGGCTAAAGCCTCAATGCGGCCAAATAGAACTCCTTATTGACACCGTCTGTCCCTCTGGAACAAGTTCATGAAACAATGAGAAATATCCTCATTTTTGAGCAGTTTTGGATTGTTTTTTTTTTCGTTTTTGTTTTCGGCTCATGTTTTTACCTCCAAAAAACTTGTTTATCGTACTATCTTTGAAAAAAAAAAATTTGTACTTTATCTGCACGACTCAACCAAGAACGCATTTCATACCCAAAATCTACCAAGATCACTCGAACGGACTCGCTAGAAATGTCGTGCTCTCTTGTAAACTCTCTTACACTAGCCTGATGATTTTAAGCACCATATTATTCACGTTTATTATAATTTTATCAAAATTGTTTGAAATGTCATTTAACCGGGGAATTTAGTTACAATTTCCGGGTGTATTTTTGTCACCATGTACTTAAACCATGTTCGTCTGTCGGTCCGTTTGTATATATACGAATGAGTGTCTCAGCTTATGGGATATCGATCTGAAATATTGCACCCGTATTTTTCCAACTTTACTCTACCAAGAACGGCCGATATCGGGGCAATATAGCAAATAGCAGCCAAACAAACTGAACCATTGAAATGAAGGACTTACATCGAGATCTTTTAAACTTGCCGAGATATTTTCATAAAATTTGGTATGGATTATTGCCTAAGTCACCTAAGTAATATTCGAAATAAATGCTCAGGTCGCTTCAGTATTGCATTTAGCTGCCTTACAAATTGATCGATTAAAGTCATTCTAAGAGATATTTTGTATTTGTGTAATATTCCTAAGGTAAATTTTGTATTATAACTTCAGTGCAGCCAAAGTTAACATTTTTTCTTGTTTGAGATAAAGCTTAGGCAAAAATAACTAAGCTCGGCCGAAAGAAACCACTTTTGAGACCATTTTAAAGCTAGTCATGCGGCATTAATTGGTATTAAAATATATTTTTTTACCTTATCCACTAAGTATCACAGAGTTCGAACTCCATGGCACTTAATAAGCAACTTTTTTTTACTTTCTGTCATTACTTAGTATTTCTACAAACTTTTGCTTGAACTTTAGCTTGGACCGATATAGAGAAATATAGAGTATTTCATTCTCACATCTTTTTCTTCTTCTTAATTGGCGTAGACACCGGTTACATTCGCATTTACATTCATCGACACAAAAACTGGTAGATCAGTAAAGAGTTTGTGCGAAATAGTTTTCTTGATCGAGTTGATCTGTCAGCTAAATAAGAAAAATAATATTATTCAAGACTATAATTTTAAATTTTTTCTTTCCCACCACCGCTTCATTTTCTCACGCTCTCTTTCTCTCGCTCTTACGACGTGTTAGACGATCGCTCCACGTGAAATTCGAGCAAAATCTGACAAACACAATCCATAATTGCTTGATTTTAGTGAAAATTTACTGCCTTTCGCTTGAAACCACTTAACGGTGAAGCCTTTTCAACATAACCTATAATATGCACGTTAATTGACTTTAAGCAGCGCTTTAATATGGAATCACGGCGCACCACTAATGCAGTTTTTATTCCGTGCCAGCTGCTTTTTAACGCACAAACGCCCTCATATTACGAATGCATGGGCGCATCGCTGGCGGAGATGGCGACGGGGCGGGCGGGCAGCAGGTGCGGCCGCCAATTACACGTATTTCTCCACAACAACAAAGAAAATACTGCTTTAAACACATAGCAAGCAACGGTAAACACACCGACCTCGCGACCTAATTTCGACGCAGTTAGTGCAGCATTGCGTGGCAGGCAACAGCAAAATAAAAAGTTGAAAACACACACAGAAAGTAAAAAATGGGCATTTTTCCGCTCGAACATAACACTGCGCACATACACGCAAATCTCGGCGGATGTATGTGAGTGTGTGTGTGTGAGTGTGTGTAGGGCTTTACTTTTTCCTGTTATTTGTTTGCTCAGAGCCCGCTGCTGCACAACCAGCAGGCGAGCAGTGCAACTTGCAACATTGCTGAAGTGTCGTCATTGTGCGCCCCGACGACGACGACGCCAACGACAACGACGACGAATGCTGGACGGCGGAGGTATGCAAATGAAAAATTCATAACGCATAATGACTGACAGCCACCAAAGCGGAAGCACTACGCACATGTATGTGTGCGTGTGTGCGTTTGCTGGAGCAGCCATTGTAACGGCGACGGGCGCAAACAGCATTAGTGGCCTGTTGCCGGCTGCCTGACTGCCGTTAGCTGGCGCTGGCACACCATTGGGCCGCTAGCTGCCACACAGCATCACATTGCCACGCGGCACATAGCAAAATACCGGAAAAGCTGCTGTTTTGTGTACGCGCATGCAACAGCGCGCGTGTGGCAAGCTGAGCTGTGTAGCTGTAGTACTGTATGCTGCATGCAACAATATGCAAAATTCAAAAGTGGCAGCCACCTGATGCAGCCTGTCATATTTCCATGCATATATGCACACATACACATATACAAATACAATACATGCGCGCTCAAACACACACACACTCACAGGCACTTGCACATATACATACGAGCGAGTGACTGTTGACGTTGGCGGCAGGGCACGTGTTGCATGCCACATGTGCAGCGCATACGAAATTCGCCTGGCAATCAAGCAGCCACCCAGCGACGCAACCAACGAGCCAAGCGAGCTCGCAACCAGCAACCCGGCAGCCAGCCAGCGCGGAAAGAAAGAAAGGCCAGCAAATGGCTAATTGAAATGTAATGAATGTCGACGTCTGCTTGCCGCGCGCCAGCCGCCACCACCTGCAAAGCGCGCCCCCTGCCAAGTGACGCTGTGGCGCACAATTAGCGCACACCAACGACAACAGCAACAACAACAACCGGCAACCCCGTTATATGCATAAAAATGCTTTAAACTTTTCTCTTTTACATAATTTTCATGCATATTACATTTTCGCAGCCGCTGTTGCTGCTCTTGTTGTTGTTGTTGTCTTGTGTATTTTGTACTTTTTTTTTCACCGTTTTTAATTTTTTGTGGCAATGTTAAGAGTTTTATGAAATTGAAGTGGTGGAAGTTTGTGAAGCGTTTGAGTGGCGCTAACTGCCTGTTACCTACTCACTTAGGTCGAGTTTAAATGGGTCATGAATTTGTTAAGTAACTTTTCGTAATTGCTGTGTCTATGTATATGTTTGTTGGTTTGTTGGTGAATGGGTGCGCGAAAGGCTAAAGGAGCTGGCTTGTGGACTTAACTTGTGGTGAGACTGTAATGTGGGCATTTGCTGGTTGGGTATATGCCTTGCATATTTAAGAAATGGTTTATGGAGATATAATAATTCGCAAGCGATTTCTTTCCGAAATAGGAAATAATATTAAAAATAATACAAGTCAAAACATTTTTCCCATGTTTCGTACAACTTGCCATTCCGCAGGCTACCATAATTTATAATGAGTCAATCTTCAGATTTTTACCATTTCGGCTACATCTTTTGCCTCAAAGAGACAAGAAACACGTTCTTAAGAGATGTCAGCTTTATCACACAATAGAACGACCTTTTGTTTTCTACTCATTGTACATTATGACAAAAAAGTACCCGGGAATTGTAATTTAAATTCACCGGGTAAATGATATTTCAACACAATGCATTTTGCTCAGTTGGTGGAAAAGTCCTTCATTACAGCATCAAATATGCGAGCGATCTGTCAACCTGTTTGTTTACAGCGGCTCCTTATTAAGTGGATAAAAATATCGAACAAAGAATTTGTCCCAAATTTTGCATTTCTAACCAAATTCCGAGTGCGAATTGTTGCGAATGTTGCAAAAGATTGACTGTGATTCAGACTTATCAAAGAAACAAGCCTAAGTGTGATACAAACTCTTCGAAGACGGTCGAGAGGTCGTTGAAGACATGCATCGTTCTAGACGACATTCGACCTCTTCTACAAAAAAAAATATTAAATAAGTGAAAGATATGGAGCTTGAAAATCCTCAGTAAAGTGTAACAGAGACGGCAAGAGAGCTCGACATCTCTAACGAGTCCGTTCGAATGAGTTTGATGGATATTTGGGCATCAAATGTCTTTTTGCTCGACTCGTTCCGGTAAAGCTGAATTTTTTTTCACAAAGTGTAGTCTCATTGGACATGCTTGATATGCGAATTCCAATCCCACATTCATGGAGAGCATTATAACTGTCGATGAGACATGGGTTAATGAGTTTGACACATAAATAAGTCAACAATCATCGGAATGGAGCGAAAAAACAGAGCTGTAACCAAAAAACCACGCCAAAGCAGCGTGGTTTGGTTCATCATGAATTTGCTCCAGAGGGCAGACTGTCACTAAAAAGTCCTATTTAAGGTGTTTGCGTGAGGACCGTAGTCGAAAACTATCGGAATTGTGGAAGAACAATTCATCAATTTGACACGATGATAATGCATCATCGCATCGAGCCACGATTGTGGCCGAATTTACAGCCAAAAACGCAGTGAATACCATCGATATTCACTAGATTTGGCTCTGTGTGATTTTTTCTTGTCCCCAAACCGAAATTGCTACCCCATGGAAGCCGTTTTCAGCCATTTCAGGCCATCTCAAAAAGTGCTTATGAAAAGTGGTTCGAGGACAAGAAGAATCGTTGACAAAAGTGTATTACATCTGGTGGGAATTACTTTGAAAGTGGCAAAATAAACATTTATGAATAATTAAAAAGGTTGCGTTCTATTTTCAATTTCCGGGTACGTTTTTGTTACATACATAATTTATATTACTTCATAGTAACTTTTTCTTCAATCATTTGATTCTGAGGGGTTTGAAACTTTCTTATCTCCCCATTTGGATATATTCACTATGCGGATGTATTTCAAATGGTTCGACGTCGCAGTGACCAATCAGTATGCCGTACGCTATTTTTGGGTTGCAGGCCTAAAACGAAAGACGAAGTGAATGAGCCTATCAAAGTTACAAAACATACAACTTTGCTTCATCAGCGAGATACTCTGAGATACTTTCGCTACTTGCTTTTGTAGCGTTGTAAGCTTATACCAGGATATGAGGTTTGCTTTTTATATTCGAGAACAAAAACTACTATTATTTTTACTGAAAACCGCTTTTTTTTATTATTATTAATATTTTTTTTGTTTTTTTTTTTTGTTTTTGTTTTTAATATTCTCCAGTCAGACTTATAACTTTTAAATGCATTTGAACCGATTCTCGAAGCAATTTTGGCACTCAAATTGAGTTATCTTCAATCGAATTCACCAAACCATCTATAAAAAATAGTCCTTCATGAAGCTTCATTATCAAAAATTGCATTAGGTTCATCTTTCCACTGCTGCTGAGTTAATCCAGGTGGAAGGTGTACAAAATAATCACGCTAAAATGTTTGCTTAATTCTAATTTTTGAACGATATGAATATTTTAAGTTACTGTAAGCAACACAATTAGTGCTCTGAGATCATAACACCAAAAATATCGAACTGTGCAATAAAGTTGAGAGGTGCCAGATTGCAACGTTAAGGCTTGCCGTCATTAGCAGCGCATAAGAATTACTAGTTATTCGGCACAGATATGATTTTATACTATAGACAAAAAAACAAAAACCACTGGACTATGTTATTAACTTTTTTTCCCAAATTAGAGTCAGTCACTTCTTCTAAAGGAATGCCTTGTACCCAAATATATTACTAAATATTTCAAGCTAAACATACAATATTAAATCAGATTTTCCTATTTTGATTTTAAATATGAGTTTCGTAGCAAAATCTATAGTTATCTAAATGCTAAAAATTCATTAAAAGACGAAATTGTTACTTATAAATGTGTACAATTTGTATAAGCTAAAGCTTAGTCTGACTTCGATCTTCTGATTAACATAGCCCTAAGTTATAGTGGAAAATTGCATGAAAATTATAAATTATCAAAGACCAAAGGTTAACTGGAAAGTATATACGTCATATTTTACTCTCCGAACCGTCTTTTTCCTTATCTTCTTGACATAATCTTCTTTATTTAAACATTTTTCCCAGTAGAAATCTTTAAGTAAAGATAACACAAGGCAGCTGCTTGGCCCAAACAATTGAATCAGGTGCAAGTATCTATTCACTCAATTTTATTTCATATATTGTAATAAAAATTTGAATACTTAGCCATACCAATTCTTATCTCGCAACACGTTTTTGAAAACAATTAAGTCCCATATTCTCTGTTACAAATGATGACTTACCTGAAAATAAAGAAATAGATAGAGTTAGAAATGAAGTATTACATTTTACTGCTGGATAAAATATATTTGTAATAAATATTATATTATAAAATGTCTGCCTAACCATGACCTGTTTGAATGAAACCTCTTAATGTAAACCTTGCAACATGAGGTTGCAAAAGGCATATTAAAACAATTTCAGTGTGAGTATAGATCTTCGATCTGCCAAGACTGGAAAGACTAGAAGATTATTTCATCTCATCATCATTTCTGTCATAAGTCAGTCCTCATTATTAGAAAGAAATCTGTTCTGCAGCAGCTTAGATCGCCTACAATATGGTATATTTTTTGCCGGAAATATGGGAATAATGAAAACTCCAATAGCTCTTCAAAATGTAGCGAGGATGGCGTCATTTCTATTAGCATTATTAGGATCGATGCCAATGAAGCGGAGGTTAAAAAAGCTCTTAATCAATTTGCAAGTTCAATTGCTGAACTCAAGATAAATATCCGATATATCGGTATAAAAGTAGCGTTTTTTTTTTTAATCTGAAACTGAAAGCTGTAATTGAAAACTGTAACTGAAACTTAAATGAACAGTCAAGCTGCTATCAGTCGAGAAATATGTATTGGGTAATAGTAATAGCCAGTGATTACTCAATACATATTTCTTTAGTCAGTCGAAATTATGGACATAACAGAAACTACACCAACTGGACCTCTGTTCTTGCCAGTTAATCCATAAATCTTCTAGTAGATAGCCATGCGGCAATTAAGGCCATCCATAGCAAGCAAGCAGGCAATAACAGAACACCCATTACGTAGCTCGGTTAATACCATCTGGGCAGCGGATCATAAAGGAAAAGAAGGAAATGATACGAGACGAGCTTGCACGCTGGAGAGCAGCTTTAAACACAACTTCCCTAAGCTGACCTAGATCATTCAGCTACTTCAAGGGTTTTTTAGTCTCTAGACCAACAATTCAGGTCTTGGAACACTAGCAACACAGGGAGGTTGTACAGTTACTTTTGGGGTAAAGTTAATGGTAGACAGAGCAAAGAGCTCCTCCTTCTAAGCAAAAAGATATAGTAATATTTCAGGAGCCATCATAAACCTATCTTAAAGATCCGAGCTGGGGTGGAAAAAATCAGTTTGTTTTACCAAATCGACTAAGTTTCTGGCCAAGGCTTAATTAGTTTACAAACCGGGAGCACAATGAGCCTATTGATGGCCTGCGGTTTGGTCTGCTCTTGTGTCTCCCTTTTCAACCAACCAACCAAGGTTAAAGAAACTTCTCACAGAATTAGTTAACAGGCAATCAATAGAAATATTTCAAAGAGTTTTTCAAATTTGGTTGTAAATTTTGGTACTTAATATTGCCTAAATATCATAAAGTTAGATCAGAAAGCTTTGTTTTACAAAAACGTTTATACAGTAATATTTTTTAAATATCTCGTTACGCTTTACAATTTCGTATTTTTTGCTTTCTTCGAATATTTTTCTTTAAAAATTCACTTTGAGGTCCACTCTTATCGTATAATGTTTAGTACGTTTGTTGAGAGGCCACGTACTGCTATGGCTCCTAAATGTAGGCAATGCTTTGGAAATTAAACAAAAATTTTTGTACTTGAAACATTTTAGAGTCTAAAGAGAGTATGCTTAGGCCCTCACACACACACATTGCTAGAAATGTAAAATGAAGACAATATTTAAACAAATTTGAAAAATTAAAAATGAAACAAGATTTGCTAAATTAGTATATATTTTTTTTTAATTTTTCTCTCAAACTGATGGCTGAATAAATGCGCTGCTTGAAAAGTGGAGCATATTAATTATGAAAAATTGCAAGTGCATTAAAATGCATAATTGAGAATTGCGAAACTAAGTGAAGAGCACCCCGCAGTCCCGAAATTCAGCCAAGATATACGAATATGGAGATGTGGCGCAAAAATCCTCAGCTGTTAATGCGCTTGTTCGCCATGCCGCATCAAAATGGGTCAAGGTGTATGGGTGCAGCGGCTGCAAAGTGTGCCTCAACCTATGTATATATATATATATATGTGTGTTTGTATGTGTGCGACTGGAGCAATCGCATCGCATTGCAAATGAGGCTAATTTAGTGCAAATTTGTGTTGCATTTCTCTCATTCGTTATCAGTTTACTTTCCTGTTTGCTCCGATTAAACCCGAGTGATAACTGCAGCTGCAGAAAAGTACAGCTTTTCCTTTTGCAAATGTCGAGCGCATTTTCCAGCAATTAACTATGCGCAAATGTTAATTTCTCACCAAAAGGATTTATGCATGCAGCGGTGCTTTCAAGGCAACACGACGCAGCAGGGAGTTTGAGCAGTGTGCGCTCGGCTAGAGTGGGAGGGCTTAACTTTTATTAAGTATACCACTGGCCTAACTATCTGTATGTGAGTTTGCATTAAATTCCATAATCTACTCTTAGATCTGCAGATAAGTGGGGCTTCTGCGATTTTGTGCTTTGCTTGATGTGTGATTGTTGCCAGATGCGAATGTTCTTTAAGACTGAGGAAAAGTACAAATACAATTTTTTCTTCTTCATTTTTGCGAGAATTTTCAACCACAGGTATGCATATACTATATATGCATCTTTGATTTTTATACCTAAATATTACCTCTGAATGTCACCTAAGTTACTGAGTATAGACAAATAAATCACACTTTTTGAAGAAGACTACATCTTCGTCCCACGTCATCTTCCTGAACCTCCGTACAAAATGTCTTCGGCAGACTTGTTTATTTGGAGAATGCAGTTCTGGTTGCTGTCCTGCTTTCCCGAGTTGGTATCTCTCATAAATATATGGTTTGTCTTTGAGGGAATCCTAGTGCATACTCTAGTTTTACCATGCGAAACACAAGCACCTTTGCTTTCGAAATGGTTCGGATGCAGTTTTGGCCTACTATTTCAAGGACCATCGCAAGTCTTGAAGACTCACCACCCCTTTCTTTACTCATAACAGTGAGGGATTATCTTCACATTTTAGAATTCTGACTCCATTCAGTCAGCTCATAAAGTTATCATAGGCGCTGCCGGGTCTTTGTCCATTTCCGGGAAGTGCAGCTTCAGCTCTGCTGACTTCCACTGCTTCTCTGTTGCCCCAGGGGATTGCTCCGGTAATTAACCGTAGGTGTGCCCTGAAAGTTGTAGGTTTCTCTTAGTCTAGCCTGACGCTTAGCCCTAAAATGTCGTCCTTTCATTTTGGCCATTTGTCTGACCCCTTTTCGTTTTGAGTCCCAATGCTGCCTTTTGACCGCAAATCTCCTATTCGAGCCGTAACGCGAAATTTGGATCCTTGGATCAGAATTGTGGTCACGATGCGTAGTAAGCTCGAACTTCTTCCATTTTTTTCTTGAGCCGAGCCAAGCCGAGCTCTCCAATTCTTCTTACATGCAGTTGCATTTGACTTGGACTTTGAACGCCTCTTTGTACATAGCTTAGATTTCAACATCTTCTGCCGGGGTTTTACCCTGGGCCTGGTATTTATTGCCAAACCCTTGGCATCCCACGAAAAGCTAAGCAAAGCTATCTTTTCAATCGTGTTAACGCTTTCGAGGTCCGAGCATTCAAGCACCATGGCACCTCTGCATTGTAAGGCGAGTGTGGCAGTAGTATATACTACAACCGCTGTGAACTGCCAACTTTACAAAAGAGGTGGGGCAGCTGTAGAATCACACTGGCTGCCGGTGGTGACAGCGACTTTTCCCACCGACGTTTAGGTCCACTTTTTTCCTTTGTTCCCTCCATATTGAGTTTTATTATCAGGGCATCTCTAGCGTTTTCTACCTTCCTCCAAGGCCCCTTATTAGCAATTGCAGATGTAACTGTAGACTCCTTTCCCCAGTGTCGTATGCAAGGCAAAATTATCAAGAAGTGAATAATCAAGCTAAGCTCTGTTTAGCTAGAAGAAGAGAGAGGAGAGCTATTATTGCTCCAAAGATCCCACATACTATATAACCTTTCATTCGAAGATTTGGGGAGTTTGGTTTTGTCCTTTGTGAATGGCGCTCATCATTATGTCACCATGCTAATCGAACGATGGCTTTGTATGGAACCAGTTTACATTGCTTATTGAGTAGTTTTGCACAAAAATTGTCCTATACAAATTAAATTTTTAATGTATCCAATTTTTAACGTCCCTTTCCACCATATTTTTTATATTTACTTCGATTCCACGGTTCGGTCTGCAGAATTGAATCGACTCAAATTCTACTACGAAACTTGCTTTTTTCATTCGAGAAGGCACTCAAGGTAAACAGTTTTAAGCAGTGTTATTTTGTAGATTACGACTGGCTTGGTTGGCAACTCTAATTAATCGCATTTTTTTTTCTTTTTGGGGTTATTGGAAACCCTATTCTCTCTCTCTCTCTAAACCTTTTTTAATTATTTTTTTTGGAAGCCATTATGTATTTCTGATGTGTGGCGGATACATTATTAAGTTTTATTTTTTAATATGGGTGGCAACTCTGTTCAGTATATTTTTTTAGTGAATAAGTGTTCCTTAATTTATGTTTAAAATGCCCCCGATCAGGAAATATATTCTATATGTACATATTTGAATTTTATCTGTCAGAAAGGTGGCAACTCTTCAATAAAAATACTGAAATTTACACATATGCTTATTAAGTAGCACTAAAACTTCACTGCATTCCATAAGGATATTTTATTATGTGAAAAAAAATCCACTATATAAAATTAAATATCTCGCGTTCGCTTTTCTCACACAGCTACCAGAAACATATGCACATACACATGCATATACATACATAGTACAATGCTGTGAAAAAAATCTACACACTTATAAGCACACATATACATATGTACACTTACTCTCCTCATAATCAGTAAGTTACTCACGCATACATGCACATATATTACATACCGGGCATGACTATAAAACAACAACGCGGAACTTAAGTCATTTGACTACTTTCTCATTTCCTTGAACATATTTTCCTCGTACTTTTTCCTTTGCTTGGCAAATATATCATTAAAAATTCAAACATGTAAATAGCATATCATGCTCAAGTGATGCCGCTTTTGCTGTTGTTGTTGGTTTTTGTGCGTTGAAAAACATAATATTTTACTTAAAGGCAAATTGAGGGTGCAAAAGACGCGGCGCTGGCAAAACCGATGGAAAAGGGAAAACACACCGTTTTTTAGCATTATCGCTGCTACAAATATGTATGTGTATGTGTGTGTATGTCTGTGCATGCAGCTTTACACGCACTGACACTCAAGTCAGCTCACATGTCGGAAAACTCTTTGATGTAAAGCACATTTCAAGGCTGCCATTTCCATGTGAAACGCATATTTTTACCCTCAATTGGATTACCGTTAAGACTAATTTGCAAAGCGTTTGCTGAAATTTTTACTAAAATTTTGAAATGACGAGACTTTGATTCGGTGTGTTATCGCTTGTGGCATTTTAGTTGAACTGACTATTTTAATGACTATGCTGCGTTAAACAGAGAGAGAACATGAAGAGGGGTCATAAAATTATATGACTAAATCAAACTACAAAAGCTTGAAAAAGGCACGTCAAAGAGAAAACATTTATGTTAATTTATAGACTTACACTCGACTCTTTGCTGAACCTGCATCCAGACAAACTTGCGGTGGTACTATTTTTTACAGCACTCCAATAAACCGTCAGTCAATTTAATTCTTTCTTTCTTGAAATAAAGATCAATCGCAGACCAAGCGCTAATTTTTCCTCCATAAATATATATAACCCTTACACAACGGTTTGGGTACTGAAACATGTTAAAGATCTACTTCTACTGCCTGGATACCGACGTAGCAAATTTATATCTAGACATCCCAATCACTTATTTGACAGCGAATTCGGTTTAGGTAGATACCAAGTGCAGCCAGCTCCTTCTCCGCCTGATCTCGCCAACGCAGTGGAGGTCTTCCTTTTCCTCTGATTCCACCGGCAGGTACTCAATCGAAAACCTTGAAAGCTAGAGTGTTCTCATCCATCCATATGGAAGGACGGGAAGGACAAGAAACATGTAAAATCCTGTCTTTGTTCACCAAAGAAGGCTTTACTTTTCAATTGCCACTTCAGTCCAAAGTGTAGTTGGATATAATCATGCTTCTAAGTAAGCAGTAGCAGTCGTAGAACTATATCCAATTCCTATCAAGGCAATGGCTTCAGTTCTTAAGTGAGAATAATTTCATACGGATGCAAGCCCAAATCTTTTCTCAAAATCTCCAGGTTGTGGTTTGAGGCAGTTTCAGTTGTTGGAAACGTCTTGAAATAGACAAATTGTTGTCCTCAGCAAAACACGCCTGAACGACGGCAGTATTTTCATTGCTTCGAGCGATTTTTTGGCTTAGTAGGACTTGAACATTATGTAAAGAAAAGGTACGCTTGAACTTTTAAACTACGACCATACAATGGCAAGAGCGCACAAAGAGTTGTACTTGAAGAACGACTATTTTGATATGAAATTCAATAATTGGTACATCTTGCGTACATCTTTCCTTGATGAAATTGTGTAAATGGAAAAATGGCATATAAAAAATGGTCGATACGACACATAAAAATCATATCATTCGTATTGGAAAACCCGATATAATTTTCATGTCGTAACAATAAATTACTTTAGTATGTAACTTCTATTATTTTAACATTTAACATATTTTAACAGTAAAATTATAACAAATTATTATAACTTTTATAGGTTCTCAATATATACAAGAAGAGTACAAGAGGGTTTCTGCAATACTTTCTGATTTCAACTGCCGAAAACAAACTTACATCGGGTGATTCTGAGCACTTACATATGCATGCACATGAGAGTTTTTACGAAAAAAGTTGCATGAGTTGACGTATCGGACATTTGATATGAAATATTGCATGCAAGTAAATTGCATCAAGAGAGCCTACACACATCATAACCACATGATTGGTGTCACAACTGCAAGTAAAGCAATGACATATATCATGACAATTAAATATATCATGACACAGCACTGATGATTGAGAACAAATGAGAAGAATAAGCACTCTCAAACAACACAAATGAACATCAATGCCATCAATAACGGATCAACTATTTTAGTTTATGCGCAACGAAATAAAGTGAACAAATATTTTGACGCGAAAGTTGGTGCGGAATATTTTATTGTGAAAAATTAAAAAACAATGTGTTAATAAGTGTTTACGGAATATTTTTGTGAAATTTTATCCGTCAAGTAAGTGCGCGTTTGTGAAAATTAAATAATTTGTGCAGTGTTTGTGTATAAAGTGTTGTAAAAGTTTCAATTCATATTTGTGCGCGTTTAAATATTTTTGTTGTAAGTCGATATGAAGGTTGCTGAGACAAGCACGTTGCTGCATGATTGGAAAGTCAGCATAGCAAACGGTAAGTCCATATGACACACATACATACATATATTATGGGTATAAACATGCTTATAATTGCTCAAATTAATTATTACATTTCACTGATATTACATTTTTTATATGTATGTGCAAAATTTTTGTCCTAGATTATTGCTCTTTCATACTAAAACCTTTTGGCGGTTAGATGAGTAGTATTTTTATACCTTATTATTATTATTATTATTATTATTTTTCACCTAACATTCATCGAAATAGATATAGAGTTTTATGTATATATGTATATGTATATGTAAATGATCAAATGATCAGGATGACGAGAAAAGTTGAAACCCTGTCTGTCCGTCCGTGTAAACCGTAATGTGAATAAAAATTAAGATATCTTAATGAAATTTGGTTAGATAGGCGTAAGCGAACCTCTACCATGCCCAGAAAATGTCATTAAAGAAAAATTTATAAAGTGAAATAACTAAGCAATGAAATAAGATATAGGACCATAATTTGGGAGAGAGGACTATAGCAGTATGGACCACCAGTGCGTAGAAAATTTTGAAAAAAATGGGGTGGACCACCCTCTAATACATTTCGTCTATACCACTACAGCTAAAATAGCCACATTCGCTTTGGACATTTCTCTCAAGAACTGTTATATAGGGGATGAGATCATTCCATTGTCATTTTTTTCTTCTTTACTGGAGTAGACAACAGCGCACCAATCATTTCTTCTTTTCGCAATTAAGCGCCAATTCCAGATACCATGTGCAGCCAGGTCCTTCTCCACCTGATCTCTCCAACGGAGTGAAGGTCTTCCTCTTCCTCTGCTTCAATCGGTGGCTACTGAATGGAATACCTTCAAAGCTGGAGCTATGTCAATGTCACAGCATTTGGATACCAGCTATCAAAAAAAAAAGTACTGAATCTATTACAAGTCTGCTTGGATATTTTATTTCAATTACCGCTATTTCACCTGCCTTGATCTGCCAAAAGCGAGATATTCGAGGAGGATGAGATGATTCAAAATAGTGATTCATTTCGAGGTTTCCTACTTCTAAACACAGACACTTCAAATTTCTTTGGCATTTATTTTTTGAAGATTATCTCTTTCAATTTTTGGCCGCGGCCACGTCTCTGATCTTTTGAGTGCAATGTCAGATGACTTGTTCGAGCATTTCGACTGGTAACTGGCGAATGATAGGCTTGATGTTTTCCTCCAAGGCCTGAATCGAAACAAGATTGTCCGCATAGTCTTTAGACGCTACATATATTCACAGAAACACACGATCTTGATGGGCAATCCACCGGACAACAACGTGAAATGTTTTGCTAACCGAAGTGTTCTCTCAATAAATTTATTGATTGATGCGATGTATGGGTAGTGACGCCGTCTTGGTGAAACCAAATGTCACCAAGCTCAAGAGCTTCTCATCAGCATTATTTTTGAAGAATATAAACCGATAGAAATGGCAGCTCTTGAATCTCTTCCGATTGTTCTTCTTTGCTTTTGTTTATATACCTATTGAGCCAGAAATGAGCCTCTTCTTTGAACAAAATGGAAACTTTCTAGAGCCCACAGAACGAAGCGATGTCGCTTGGGAGGTCGAGCGGTTTCAGTTATTGCAAGGAAAGGCTATTGAAAAAGTACCTCTACTTGGATCACTCCTTATAAATAAAAGCACAGTTGAACTATGGCGCTCTCAGAACTTGTCACAAGATATTTTTCGAAAATCAATTAATCATTTTTAAATACTTCGATTTTATAAACTTCTACAAAGATTTTCTATTCACGAACTATTATTACAGCTCTTCAAATAAATATGCAGTTTTATATCGTTCATATTATTAGCGATTATCGCCCACATTCAACTCCTCATTTTCCTCCTCGCACCACTTCTAAAAACTTCTCAAAAGTAATAGTTTGAGCGATTGAAAGCAATTATTTCGAAATTATATGGAATTGCCAACTTATTTTAATTTCTATTCATAAACCAATTTTCAAATTAGCAACACAAAACATGCAAATAACACAAAACAAAACAAAAGCGTCACTTCCCATTTCCATTTAGAATTCCAAACAACTAATTGGGTCAAAAACACAATAACAATTTTCACCATTTTCTACATTTTTCTATGCACAATTCTCCTAATCACTTCTTCGTGCTCCTCTTTTCATATTATTTTGCCCTTTTATTTAGTTACTATACAAATTGGCCTTTGTGGCTGCTGATGGAATAAATGGAATGAAGTCTATGTAATGGAAAATATGAGATCAAGATATTAATTGAAATATGAATACCAGCGGGAGTTTCAGAGAAAGTACTTGTAAAGAGAAGGACGCAGATATTAGCAAAATAAAAATTAACCCACACACATACAACCACAAGGGATCTATGTGTGTAGGAGCATTCATTCCACACATTCAATTTAAATTAGTCGTCTGTAAAAACAAATTGCTCCTCTGCATGTGCCATGCTCAATTTGATTTTATTTTGTTGTTCGATATAATCAAAGCAACAGAAATTGCATACCGAGCAATGCTTTGACAGCACGCAATAAGTGGAGATGGCTGTGGTGGGACAAGTAAACGACATAGCGGCATTTAGAACACACACAATATCTATTTATAAGTATGAGAGTGACCCTGCAGGAATTAATGGAGCTCAAAAGGGAAATGAAATTATTTGTTATAATTTAATACATTCAACATAAAGCATGTCATTTATATCCAGTCATGCTCTAGACAGTTGAATCCTACTTTACGCAGGCTTTTTCTAGTAGAATAAGCCTTGAAGTGTTGTTATCTGTCATTCTTTTTACAGGACTTTGGTAATGAATCAATTAGATTATTGCAAAGTTATTACCTAATCTTTTCACGATGTGGCGCCCATTGAAGATTCCCAGCGAAGCCAGGTCCTTTTCCACCTGGTCTTTTCAGCGGAGTGGAGGTCCTCCTCTTCTTCTGCCTCCCCCGGCAGTTACTGCTTCGAATACTTTCAGAGCTGGAATTTTTCCATCCAGTCGAACGACATGACCTAGCCAGCGTAGCGCTGTCTTTTAATTCGCTGAACAATGTCAATGTCGTCGTATATCTCGTATAACTCTTTGTTCCATCAAATGCGCTATTTGCCGTGACCAATGCGCAAAGAATCTCTCGAAAACTCGTAACGTCGACTCATCAAATGATGTCATTGTTCGTGCCTCTGCACCATTTAGCAGGACGGGAATGATGAGTGATTTTTAGAGTTTTGTTTTTGCTCGTTCAGAGAGGATTTTACTTCTCAATTACTCTTCCGAGGCTATAGTTTAGTTTTCATTGGGATTGTTTTTTACGTGACGAGTCACAAACCCAGCGGACAACCCGGGTTAAGCTCGCTTTAAGACGGATATCCTCTGTCTTCCTAGAGGATTCGGTCTAAGACCAGAAGTCGTCAGCTTCTTGAGCCATATGTAAAAGAATCGTTTCTGGCCTCTCCCAAGTGAATGGCAATCAGAGAACTTTCCTGACTTGCGTGACTCCATCCTCCTAATAATATTTTTTAAACTAATTAATAATTTGTGTAAAGTCTTTAAAGAACTGACAAATCCACCATAGACCAGATCGTAGAGAAGACCCTTGGCAAACGGATCGAAACCCAACAAACTATCGTCGTTTTCAAAGCCATAGTTAACAGCGACTATTCAACGCCATGTCTAAATTTTGTATCTTTGTAAGTCTTAACAACAGAGCCATCATCGCAGCCTTTTTAAACCAAGAAAAGGAAGCGATAAAGGTTGGTCTTGCCGTGAATGAGGCCAGAATAAAGAACCTGAAGGCCACACATAAAGATTTCTCCCGTCTTAGGGACTACGTCGCTGTTGGCAACTGCAAATAATCTAAGCCTGGAGATCATGCGCAGAATAACTCTTGCCCACAGGTGCTACGTTGGGATCGAGAGAAATTTCAGAAGAAGATTTCTCTCTCGACGAACAATTACATTCTTTAAGTGTCTTATCATTTACGTCATATTTATTATACGACACAGAAATGACGATAACGAAAGCATTTAAACCATTCGGATGAACTTTTTTCACTAAGAACTTTGGGCCGTCTGCGTGTGAGATGAGTACTGAATAAAACAGAACCGCGAACTACATGAGCTGTAACACGACATGAAAAATCCCACGAACGCATGTTTTCTGTTTTGTCATTCGCATGGAAGACTGTGCTTCAACAAAATATTTCTGCAATTACAAACCCATGGGTGGACAATGGAAGCACCAAATGAATAACGATCTGTTCGCACTTGGGACCTACAATTCACGAAACTTCGCAAAGTATAGAGACAACGGGTCAAGTTTTATGTTCTTGGCCTGGACCGACCCAAGGTTGTAGTGCCAGAGAAAAATAAGTATCAACCTAAAAAACGTTAAAAAATCCAATTTTTTCCGTCAAAAAGTTTGGATTAATTTTGGGTTCTCAGTTGATTAAAGTAAATTATGTCCACATCCACCTTACTTTAATTTTTATTTGCGCATTGAGCTGTAAATACTGATAATTATTGAAGTCTAGCTGGTTATAGTATGGAGTATCGGAATCAGTTAATCGGAATTGATTTAACTTAGTCTCGATTACGTTCTCGCGGATCAAGGTCGAAAATTTGACCTTCAATCCAAATTGATATTCAATCATAGATACGGCCTCCTATATCCATCTAGTAAGCCTTTTAGTTAAATACTGTAACTACCGTGCCCAAAAAATAAGGAGGCATTGTATTTATTTTGAAAATTCTTTATTTATTCTTCCAAATCAATTTCATCCCCTTCAAAGTAATCCCCTCCCGATGCAATGCACTTATGCCAACGGATTTTCCAATCTTCGAAACACTGGTTGTAGTCACTTTCCGGGATGGCCTTCAGTTCCGTCTTCGCTGCGGCTTGAATCTCCTCTACCTTATAAAAACGGTGTCCCCGGAGCGGTCTTTTGAGCTTGGTGAACAGCCAGAAGTCACTCGGTGCCAGATCAGTTGAATAAGGTGATTGCGGAACGATATGGGTTGATTTTTTGGCGAAATGATTACGAATTGCGAGGGCAGTATGGGATGGTGCATTAGCGTGGTGTAAAAACCAAGAATTATCTTTCCACAATTCCGGCCTTTTTAGGCGGATAGCGTTACGCAAACGACGCATAACGTTCAAATAATGTTCCTTGTTGACTGTTTCACCGGTTGGAAGGAATTCATAATGCACAACAGCACAACCTTGATTTTTGAGCGACTTTGGCGCGATTTTTTTGGTCTCGGCTTTCTTTTGGCACGATTTTCGCCCGATTGATCGGTTGTTTCGGGATCGTAAGC
Organism: Bactrocera zonata; assembly: GCA_037783105.1. Classification (NCBI taxonomy): domain Eukaryota; kingdom Metazoa; phylum Arthropoda; class Insecta; order Diptera; family Tephritidae; genus Bactrocera; species Bactrocera zonata. The sequence goes on along the minus strand of JBAWJQ010002842.1, from coordinate 185,423 downwards.
ATAGATCCAAGAATCATCGCTAGTTATAATGAATTTCATGACACCCTGGTAGTCGGAAAGCATCGTTTCGCACACTTCAACGCGACGCCTTTTTTCCAAAAAATTCAATTTTTTCGGTATCAGTCGAGATTTGACGCGCTTGAGGCCCAAAACATCCTTTAAAATGGTATTGGCTGAGCCTTTCGATATGCCAACTTCATCAGCAAGGTCTCCAATTGTTAATCGACGGGTTTTCAACACCAAATCTTTGATTTGTTGAATATGAGCTTCGTCGGTTGAGGTTGATGGTCGCCCTGGACGCTCTTCGTCTTCGACACGTTCACGGCCGGCTTGGAACTCACTGTACCACTTGTAAACATTTTTTTTAGACATAGCCTCATCACCAAAGGCTTTCTGCACTATCCTCAACGTATCCGCAGCAGAAAATTGATTCCGTAAACAAAATTTAATGTAAATTCTTTGCTCAACAAATTTCAACATCGCAAAAAACGAAAAACTCACTTTTAACAGCTCACAAAACGACACGTATCTCAAACACTAATGAATATTTTGACATAAAATTTGACATAAATGTGACTGACAGTACTACGAACCTAAAAAAATAATTCTCCAAATCCTTCGACGCGCGCAGTTTAAATTCAAATGTCACCTTAATTTTGGACACAGTAGTATATCAAGTATTCAGCTAAATTAAATATTTCGAATTTACTTTCGTTACGCGCTTCATTCTATTATAGTCGAATTGGAATTCAATTGAGTGCGAAATTCATTTTCCTAGCTCACTGATTTCTTACAGGGACAATCGATATTGTTATGTGTGTGTAATAAATATTAACACAAAATTGACGCTTATAGCAGAGTGTGAATATTTTGAAATTATCTGTGTGTGGATGTCGATGCGTTGGTGTTTCTTCCTGGCGACTTGTAGGTGTTAACACGTGAAACTGATCTAGTCAATCGTGATGTGAATAGATATCTAGTAGCTAACTTAAGGTTAAATGTGAAATATGTTTCATGTAAATATAATTATTTGCCCTTTTAGGAAGAGAATATACTTCAAAGGTGAAGTATTAGAATTACACAAACATCTTTGGAGATGACAAAAATTTGTTAAAGTAAATATCATAGAATGAATAAGAAGCGCTCTACAGTATTGCAAAATTGTAGGGAGAATACAATTTAAAAATTATAATGGTCAAAATTTTCATTTTTGTTAAAAAAATTTATTGATTTTTTAATTTTTTTCTAAATTTATTGGTTTCTTAAATTTTCTTTTGAAATTATTATATTGTTTTGTTACTAAAAGTCAATAGTGGAACACAAAAAAAAGCGATATAAGTTTGAGCTGAACTTCTCTTGTGTGTCTCTGAAAATAACATTAGCAATGAAATTACATTCTCACATATAGTACATACACATATGTAAATTATACCATATATACAACTAAAATATTGAGCTGTTTTCCCTTCACTTTTAATGCGTCAAAAATTGTTGTCATTCAACGGCTTGTCAATCAGTTTGCTATATCGACTGCAAAAGGCAGACAACAATGCGGTAAGCAGACAGATATTCGTAAATATATTAAATACATATGTGCATGTCTATATAATAATATAGGGTGACCGAATCAGAGCGAGTGGAAAGAAAAGTCTAATCAATCAATTTGATTGATTTCTGTTAGTTGAAACACTGTGACTGTAGTTCGGTTATTTTTCAAAAACTGTGTTTACAAAATCAATAATAATGGTGTTGTGACTGCTTTAGTGTCATAAAACAATACCGTTTTTTTGTTTTTTTTTTTTTTGAGAATGTTGCCGAGTTGACAATTTTTGACCTCATTTTTATGCTCCATACTCTATCACCGAACTCTCAAAAACTCTCTCAGCTCTCTTTCCTAAAACAATACATCAGGTTAACTGACCGAACCCTTTGATAACTTCAATATCATTTCATTTCTATATATGAGCCCTATCCAACCCTGTTGGACATAATCGAAAGTTTCAAAAAACTACAAAATCAGAATCTCCAATATGACTGAAATGAGAATACTACAAGGCCACCAAGGCCGCGGCTTAATAATGACAGAAAAGAGAAACTTCTATAATAAAACAAAACTTGTACAACGAACAATCGTCACCTTATTTCAAGCGGCAGTCAGACATTTTGTCGTGTGAAGCACAATTCAAAGCAAAGCGCCAATTTACCAAATCACATGTATAAGACAGACACACTTAAACAATATGTTTGTAAAGCAAAGAATTCGAAAAAAATCAATAAAACAACAACAATCCAAGGCCCTGCAGCTGACACAGTATGACGGGCGTACAGGAGAATTCTTCGAATCATCATCAACACCAGCAAACCGCAATCAAACAAAATGTCCTTTGGGTGTAAATCGATTAAAGCATCACAACCGGAAGTCAATCAACTGGAGCGGTGTGTTGAGGAAGTGGGAGGTACACATACATATGTATATATACATGTACTATGTACGCTATGTGTTCACACCGCAAGTAAGTAACGTAGACTGCATGTGACAACACGAAAAAGCCAGTCAGCTATGGCGTGCGGTGCCTGCGAAAGTAAGTTGGAGAACGTGAAACCCAGTCAGTGGCGTTGTTCAAGGAGTACAATTTTCAAAAGGCCAGTGACTACTGTTTTTTTTATATGAACTCAGTAAATAATTCCTCTACTTTAATGAAAACATGGAATGAAACCTCAACAAAGCTCTGTCTTTTACATTAAAAACTCCACCAGCTTGATTATCTATAAACTTGTTTTGATACCTTTCATTTCCTCAATTTTCTTCTTCCATATTCATATTCGGTATAGTATTAAGGCAAGTCCCTAGATCGTGAACTTTTCAGTCGATTTTTTGTAGCATACATTTAGGAAAATAGTGCATAACCCTAAACTCCGAAGTGTTACTCTTTCAATTTCATCATAAAAATGTCCTCAACACAATGCAAGACTTATCTGGTCAGGGTTTTAGAAATTAGCAAAAAGCAGTCACTGAAGTCTCTTTGTTTTCTACACTGAACTTTGCTCTAAAAGATATTTGTCCATTTTAGATAACTAGTGAGTAACAGGTCAATTGAGAAGTCTTCGGCCTACCATAAAATACATTTCGTTGGCAAAATTTGATTTTTTATTTAACATAAGCTCGAATGGATCACTAAGGAACTGTAGCTAAATATAGTATCAGTACATAATAAGAGTTTAGATCACTAAGTCTGCTAATGAGGCATATCTACTAATTTTTTTCTTCTTTATTAATATCCCTACCAAAATTTTATTCCTGCTCCCTGAAGAGTTGTAGAAAGTATGTTGTCGTTAAGACATAATCTTGGATAGGCTGTAGTGCCCTGTTAGAACCCATTAGAGTATCATGGGTTTACTGCATTCCAACGTGAATTCTGTATAGATCGACAATGATGCTCAGAAACTGTCATCTTGACTCCAGATTAATGAGATCTGTGATTAAACAGAAGAAACTGGGGTTCTTCTACCTAAATTATGTATTTAAAAATGTGGAATCGGCAAAGAGTTTGTAAACTCTGAACAGACTAGCCACCTGATTCCCCATTCATTTGACTTCAAGAGCTATAGTAACCACGGCAGATTTTTTTTCTGTTTCTAGGGATATTATTTTATTCTTTCTGTTCGCTTTAACAAGTTCCACTAACGGAGTATAATCGCAAACCCTAAAATAATATCAATGAAGTGCTTTGATCAAAACATTGACTTTTCTTCTTGCTATGGCCATCCATTTCTATTACGAACGGCACTCATTAGACCGATTTTTATAAATAGTTTCCAGAGCTTAATATGGATGGTTATTATTGGTAACTACCTCACGAAGCCATACTCATGTTCAGTCCCAACTTTGACTGCGTAACGAAAACTTGAATTCCTCATTGAAGATGTAGCCAAATATGGGCCGATGGGGTTGTCGGAATCTTCTGAAGTTCATTAAATTGGCTGATAACTCTAATTCCTTCGTTGCTCCACTGTCGGTGTATGTCTCAAGTTTTCTCAAATTGTCCATAGGCATTATCTCTGAATGTCTAGATATGTTACCTGTACTTTCTCATGGAAGCAAGAACTCGGTAGACAAACTTCCTGACTGGAACTTTAAGAGATCAAATCTTGACTGGGATTGTCTGAATTTCTAAACAAAAAGCAGATGGATGATCAAAACTAAGGCTTGAGCTTAAAACTACATTGTGAGCCCAGAGAGCCTTAAATTTATCACTTTCTTACAACCTTAGGTCATCTTATACTAATTTTTGTATTGGCTCCCTAAAAACTATCTATTTATTCGAGAAATAAAGTATCTTTGTAACCTATACTTCAACATACCAACTTCAGCTTTCCTAGTAGAAACTGATTGTTGAATGAAAGGAGCTGACTACCACATGAAACCATCCACTTATTTGTTTCAAAGGAGTATGGAACTGTGCTTATTATAGTGTAACACAAAAATTCCATATGACACCGTGTGTTATCTTCATTTGTGTTTCGAAATTCCTTCAGACTTCCTGCCGCAGTACTTTATCAAAGCCACCAAACTCTGCTTCACACTTCTATCAAAGAACCTACACATGAAAATGTATATTGTCTACATTAGTTGAAAATATATATATGTAGCTAAGGCTATGTGTAAATATAACCACAAACTCCAGCAAGCTGACTGGCATTTCGGCATCAACATGTGTTTTGCCAGGCTTCCGCTCCATTCGACACACACACACACACGCCGCTCGAGGCGACATACTCCGTTTATTTTCGATATTCTGTGCGATGTGGTTACTTCTATTTTTGTTTGCCTTGAGCACACAATGTACGTTAGTTCGAATATAAATATATATTTAGATGTATGTGTGTGTTTATCCTAGTCCCTGCAAGACTGTAGCTTTAACACTTTGTGGCTTCTCGTGTCTAATCCATCTGCTTTGATTTCATTTATTGCTAAATTGTCAAAATTAAGAACGTGCCTGCAGTGGCAGACGAAGAGGTGTGAGCAAAATTTGTAGAAACCGTTTTGTATGCGAAAGCGCATACGAAGCAACAATGAGTACCATATATGTATGTATATGTGTGTATGTGTTTTTGACTGCAGGGTTTAAAGCATTTAACTGATTTTTGCCGATGTTGCAGATAAATAAATCTTCTTCTCACTGCAGCAGTTGGTTGCAGACTAATTGATTTTTTATTGTTTTGCCGTTTCGATTTGTTTGGAAGCAATTTAAAAATTTTCCATACATTTGACTTGCAACGTCAATAGTTATAGACAGACACATTAAAAATTAATGTATGAAGATATATAAATATTTCAATTTGAACTATATGCAGGGTACACCAACTTTATTTCGTTCTTGATCGATGACTTTAGCACAAATGTTTACCTTAAGCTTGCCTAAAGCTCGTAGAAACTTCGCTTTGCCAATAACATTTTTTGGCCAATGAAGTGGATCAAGAGACGTTAAAATACTGTCACGGCTACAATAGTAGTTGGATTAGGCTAGGTAACATTACCAATACTAATAGGGATCTCACTTAGATAACTTATAATGCCGGTCCGTTGTGATACTTAGGATTCCTATAAAATTGATCTTAAGAACCCTTATAAATCGACTAAACGCTTTGAATGGATAAAAAATTTGTTGAGGTGGCTAATAAGAGTTTCAACTAACTCTCCTGATTAACCGAGGGTAGGTCTGCTGAGATGTGTCAACTTCAGACTCGATGTCTCAACTCTTCTTCTTCCAAGCAACTTTGAGATTTTCCGGTCTAACGGAGAATATCCTGTAAAAAACTCCAATGATTGCTGGAAAATAAACTTTCTTATGGACAAGTATGGAATGGAGGAGATATCCTACTCTAGACTATAAGAACCTCGCAGTCGCTGAAGAGCTGGTCATCGGCCAACGCCTGATAAGTGCATACGGGGTCCATAGGTCCAGTGCCAGATAACAACGGAGATCTGACTGGTTCCCGCTCCGAAGCGACCGAGACATGAGCTCCCCGTCTTGATAGTTCATTGACTTTTTAGTTTCCAAGGATCCACTAAGACAAGGCACCTAAGCGAGTTCGACGATGAAGTAAGTTGATCCTTTTTCTAGTGAGGACAGGCAGCCCTTGCCTAACTATGAACGCAAGGTTTGTGAGCTCAACGCTAATATCCTCGCTCTGCTGTAGAAGCGAATGCTCGCCTCACTGGCGAGTAGTAGTTCGGATCAGTGGGTCCACTACTATCTTAAAACAGCCACAAGTGCTTGAAAAACACTACATCAGTTCGGTAATCTGAAGCTAAGCTTGAGGTAGAGCTCTTCTCAGAAGACTCTCCTCCACAATTGTCTGCAATCTTTGACCCATTCGTGAAAATGCTCACGAAGCCTTTTCTTCAGCTACCCCGTACTCACAACCCTCATTGGTATGTAAGCGATGAAAAAATCACCAGGAGAAGCCTCAGTAATACAGTGGTCCAAGTTTTCAGGAATTCAATTGAAGGAGAAACAAGGAAAACTATATAAAGAAGCTTTACTCATTTAATCTGAATAAATGGATCATTAATGAACTGCTTCTTAACTATCTCCCATTCCGTGCTCAATAAAATTTGACTCCAACGAACAAATAGTGTCTGCTGCACCCCATCTATTTAAGGAGCCCAAAAAATAATTACTGTGATAGGGAGCGATTTCTGATTAGAACTGGAGTTTGTAATGAGCTAAGATTCCCAAATGTCTAATCAACTGTACCGACATGAATAATGGCTCACCCTGTATCTACAGATATATAAAAACACACAGTTCCACCACTACCCTATCAATAATACAAACCGCAAAATCTTTGAATGGCAAAATACATATCTATACACATACATACAGACATCCAAAATGTATGCATTTATCTGACCCCCACCTCTTAAGCGTATTTGTGCCTTTGCTACATGTAGAAAGCCTTAACCCAGACAATGGCCACACAATAGCATTAGCAGCCATCAAACGCCTATTCGAAAACAAACGCAATCAAAGGATGAATGTGCTCATACATAATGCACATTAAGGTGGCTCTTTTGTGACATTTTTAAAGTTTTTCATAACTTTTTGAGCTGTCGAATAACAAATTGGTTCTTTAACAAAGAAGCGTCTGGAGTCTGAAATTCGAAGAAGACCGTGTAGCATTAGAAATATACCAATCGCATGAAGTCTGTACCAAACCCAGAGACGGCAAGAGATAAAACCACCAAAATTGTGATAACTCCGTCAGAAATTAAGTCAAAAAGAACTGCAAACTTCAAACTCGTCTGATTCGAATTTGAATTTTTTCACATTTTTCATTAAACGACCTTTGTTATATCATTGATTAAATCAGATATGAGGCTTCTTTACTCTCGTATAACGAATCTTAAAGCTCTGAATATACGATATCTCAAAGAGAGAGAGAGAGAGAGAGTATTTGTGACTATACCCACGTTAGTCGGGTCTACGTAATTACTAAGACCTTTTAAACCCATAGCATTCCTCAAAACTACTCAACGAATATTTTCTGTTGTTGCAACAATATAAAAAGCGAATCTTCCATCGACTTTGTATAATTCTTGGATCTGATATTGTATACTCACTTGTATCTTTTTACATCCGAAACATTTTTTGCTCAATTAATTAAAATTATTTATACAACAAAATCTTGAGACAACACCTATACTATTTCTAGTACTGAAATCGATATTCTTTCATCTCTCGTATTTTATATATGCAGCAAAATTTGTATAAATCTCCAAAAATTAAACCGCTTGAAAAATGTGTGCCACCCTAATATGCATATTCGTGCTATTTAAGGCAGAGTGATGAGCCAATGGATAAGCTATAGAGAGATAGTTTACTCAGCATTTACCAATTCAATCGAATGTCTGATTGATGGCTGGCTATCTCTACCTGTCACACAATGGCCAATGTGTGTCTCAATACACACGCAAGGCCACGCACACACCGACTGTATGTATAGAAAACAAAGACAATTTTCGCTGTACGTATGTGTGTGAGTCACGAATTAAATTAAGCAATTTATACCGTTCCATGTTTACTGCTTCAGGTAATATAATATTTAAATGATACTGTCTGATTGTTGAGTATTGAGTACAAGCCATTGGCGATGATTAACGGAAATAATATATGTGCAGGTTGCTTATGGATATATTTTGTGCATATACTATGTGTTAGTAAAGTATTTTTAAAACATAAAAAGGTGATTTGTACGTAATCTTTAATACCTTTCACAAATGAAAATGCTGTTGTTTTGATTTTGATCGATTGGCTTATATGACAGAAATACGATTATGTTTTAGTGTTCGATCTTAACACTTTGTTCGGAGATTGTAGCTTTACACAATAATCTATATGAAATTTATATCTTGTTCTAGTATTTTACTTCTGATTTTGTTGCTTTTTATAGGATAGTAACGTCGCTCGCTTACTTCAAGCTTTAATAGGTTTAACGACTCTAAAGCCCATAACACGATTTTCATTGGCCAAAAGGGATAAAAAAAATCCTTAATGCGCTTGATTCGTTTTTAATCTTATCATACTAATACCTCCAATATTCTCTCTAATTTCAAGTATTTTCAAATTGGAAAAGTAACTTTTTTATTCATTTTTGCTTTTGCCGTTATTTTTATAAGCACGTTTCGTAGTATTGATGTAACTTTACACTGATCTTCCTTATAAAAATACAATCTGACCTAAATTCTTTCGAATACCTTAGGTATTGTCCTATATATAAGTATAGCATAGTAACATTTAAGACCAAAAATCAAATCGGGAATGATAGGTGGATGGAAAGAGTGGCTATTTCACGACGCACCTAGACATTTAGGAGACCATTGACTAAAGTCCCCTCACTCTATTGGCTCCTCACTGAATCACCCCATAAATCTGATGGGAGGTGCAGCCCATTTTCCCTTCTTGCCACGCTTGCTGCTTGTTGAGTAAATCAGGGATTGACTCCACCGATATCAGCTATATTTATAACATATTTGATGTTTAAAAATGAGCAAGTAGTCAGAGGCATACAAATTCTCTCTTTTCCGTAGTCTAGAGCCTATTCTGGCTAGTTAATCTGCTTCACAATTTCCTGGGAAACCACTATGTTCTGGAACCTATCGCCGGCTTATCGTGAAATATGACGTTTCTCTAACATCTTTTTCAGCGTTTTTAAAAGAAATGAGGAAAGACTAATTGTCTTTTGTATACATAGTATGTCTAACCTTAACTTTCTTCCAAAACGATGGAATAAATAGAGTTGAATGTAATGCCCCGTTAAGCATGGTTCTTAAACAGGTTACTATGTAGCTCTGGGATTGTTGGAACAAATCATGTTACTGCGATTTGAAGAGTTTAAAACTGTCGATCATTGCTAACTAATACGGCAGAAATGCACTTTGTCTCTTCTTCATTGCCTAGTGTATACTTTAGTGTGTCGTTTTCAGGGCTGCCAGGAAAGGTATTTGAAGATAGACAGCTGTCGGATCATGAGTTTTTGAACTATATCAGTTTGAGTGAAGTAGCTTTTGTTATTGTGGAAAATCGATAAGAAAGGAATTTGCTTTGTTGTAGAATGAATCAACATTATTTGGACCCAATCGTTGAAAAATGGTTTGCTAAGTTTGAACGAGGCGAAATGACTACCGAGTACGATGAAGAAAGCGAACGCTCTAAAGAGGCTGTAAACGACAAAATCATCAAAAAAGTCCACCGAACAAGTTCGAAAGACTGTAAGGTCAAGTCGTACGAAATAAAAGGCACTCTAAAGACATAAATTGATTGGGTATGAGAAAGCTCTGTGCAATTGTGTGCGAGTTTACTTTTGACCAAAAATAACGACGAGTTGATGACTCGGAGCAGTGTTTGGAGATGTTTAAGCGAAATAAACCCGAGTTTTTATTTCGATATGTTGCAATGGACGAAACATGGCTCCATCATTTCACTCCGACTTCCAATCAACAGTCATCCAAGTGAACTGCACACGATAAGCCCGCTCTAAAGAGTGGAAAAACCCTAGAGTCAGCAGGCAAGTTTATGGCGTCTGCATTTTGGGAAGCGCATGGAATAATTTTTATTGACTGCCTTGAAAAAAGAAGACCATTAAAAACGACTATCTTATAGCGTTATTTGACTGTTCGAAGGAGGAAATTGGTCCGCAGATGAAGAAAATGATAGCGCTGTTTCACCAAGGCAATGCACGGGGCATAACTCTGTGAAAACTATGGCAAAAGTCATAAATTTGGCTTTAAATTGCTAACGTATCTATCGTGTTTTCTAGATCTGGCCACACTGACTATATCCTGCTCTCAGTTCTCAAAAGAATGCTCGCTGGGAAAATATTTTTATTGAATAAGGAAAAAATTGAGGGTCGCTATAATCAGTTTAACACCCTTGAACTTCCAAAAAATGTGGCTTACTATGGTAAGCCGGGGACTTTTCAATTTATCTGTTAGGCAGAGCTTTGTTAAGGTTTATGGGCAGAGGGACTTTTCAATTTCAATTGTTCTGTTACGTCTGAAGTAACAGAGACCCTAACACGCTAACGTAGTTGAAGTTAGTGAAGAGAAAATTGCAGTTAGTGCCACCAAAGGATTGAGCTTTAGAACAATACTAACTCAGTAAACTACTCAGTTGCATTAACTATTCTTAAGCTACCTCATACACTTATGGACTACCTCACTCACACAATAGCAGAGTGTGAACCCTTACTAATATTTTAATTTTTTGACTACCAGTCGAAGCGCCTACGGCTCGGTTTGAGCATAGATTTTCGCATGAGTTTCTGCTCGCAGACTTGCGTGTTTAAAATTGTAAATCCGCAACTTATTCGAATGCCAGCAACAGAAACAGTTAAGCTGAGATATACATGTGCGCACACGCTATCCCCCTGCCCCTTCCCTAGCTAGCAAACGTAATTTATAGGTGGCACCATGTTTGCATATTAGAAATGAACATTACGAGGTGAAGACAACGTTGTTAGAGATTTGGCGGAATAAAAGGCACAAAGAAATGAGGGAAAAAAACAAAAGCCTGCTGTGCACACCTGGGTAATTTGAGCACTCAAAAATGAATAGGAAATGTCTGTGTGAATGTGTGCAAACGGCATGTGGCATCGCGGCGGTGGTGGTGGCGGCCGGTGAATGTGAAACCGCAAAAAGTCGCGGTTGAAATTCTCATTTGTCGCATTAAATTACAAATTCCATTAAAGTGATTACTTGAGTTCTCTATAATCATTTATGTATGTAACTATATATGGGTATATAAATATATGGTATGTACATACATATGTGAATATATGTATATGTATCACTGTATATTTGTCGGTGTGCATGTTTGCTTTTTATTGCTTCTCGCTGTGTGTGTGTTGTTGGCCGCACACATAGTTGTAGCATATATGTAGTTGATAATTAATTTGCAACGCCTACAGGCCATTAATAAATCCAAGCCCCCGTTAAACTGCACACACACATACGCAAGTATACATGCGCATATAAATAATAAACCAAATTATGCCGTGTTCCAGCGCATAAACAATAATAAAAGCGAATGCAAATTTATATACATATATGTGTGTATGTGTGTGTGTGCTCGCGAATACAGCTGTTTACATCAAGCTGACAAATTAATTATGCGCATTTGGAAGTGTGCTTAAGAATCATTTCTCAAGCCCATATTCGATTAAGTGCTTTTAGCGATTTGCGGTTGTAATCGTAGAATCAGCCGTAAGTTCTATTTAGAAGCGCGATTTCGCAGCGGAAAAGAAGCTCTTTTATGGTCTCATGATTATCAATTATTTAGCTCACACATGGTGAGTTATGGTCACAAATTTATTTCGAAAAAGCCGTCAAGATGTTAGAATAAATACTTTTCCAAAATACCTCGGCAAGTTAGAGATCGAAGTTATTGTTGTGTTTGAAATGGTTCATCATTGTAAATCTCCGAAATTTCAGAGATCTTTCAAATCTTCAAGCAGAAAACTGTTCAATAAGGCCTTAAGAGCAGGCTGAGATTAGGAAGGCCAAGGTCATCCTGGAAAAATTTCTGCGAAAGCTAAGAGGGCTGTGATGAATCATTTAGATTTAGGAATATTCTTGCAAACTCCGTTGCGGTGCCTGAGAGATGGGCTGTAAGCACTGAGCAGTTGCTTTGGCTACTTGTAGACGTTCACTTTCCAATGAACCTAATTACCTCTCTAGCAGTAACCCCTTGGAAGTTTAAAAAAGTCCATGCAACCTTCTCAGACATTTATTGGACGAGCGTCGTCTCACGTGGGCTATGAACTATTTTGAGCTGTTGAAGCCACGGAGAGCCGATGGTGTATGTGATATATGTGATTGGCCGCTAGTAGGCAGATTCCAGTGACGCTCGTTTCAAAGTCCAGTAAAAGCTCTCATGTCACTGCGAATGACTATAGTTTCCATTCTAATCGCTAGAGAGACTCATGAACCTGTGAATTAAGGTTATTCCAGCTGGCAGGTGGTCAAATTTGCCCACGGTATGGTATGCCTATCATAAGAGGCGACTAAAATCTTATGCACTATGTCTGATTTTTGGCTTGCCTTGAAGACTTATCATATTCTTGTCAGAAATAATGCCATAATACCCAGATTGAGCTGATATTATAGACTTCGAATGAGTTTCCTTCCAACGAGCAGACATTTGAAGTTCAATCGACAAATTTCAACAGTCATTGAGTTAGATAGGTGTTCAACTGGTAGTAACAAAAGCTACAAGGTTTGACTGGAGACTTAAATCTAATATTCCGGAAAGCAGTTAGCCTTTGGAGCTCGCTCCAATCGGCTAACAGGGTTTTGAGATTCCTTGTGGTTGTGGTTTAAACCTAAAGTGTGATAGAATTGGAAATTAAGTTCGGTGTGGAGTCATACCGCGGCCGGCTGCCGGATCCACAGAATAGCAGAGGTTATAGATCGGCCTTGAACCCGACCTAGGTGGAAAAGATGTCCCTTCCCCATGACCAATTGGAACCAAATAATACTTGCAAAGAGTATGCTCTGGTTACCTTTCCGAAATCGAGGTGGCGTTCAATAACATACGACCGAAGACAATTATTGGAGCTCTTAATATGTTTGAGTTCTAAGCTAATCTTAAGCCGTCATATACAGTCTTCTTTGTGACATAGCGCTTGTAGAGGAATGGAGAAAGCCACAATCAATTCGAAACGCAAATTGGGACACCGCGCAAGGTGACGTTCTTGCCCATTTATTCTGGGTCCTTGTGGTGGACGACCTATTGAGAGAACTTGAACAACGAGGCCGCCAGGAGGTTGCCCTTGGTGATGATATAGCTCGTTTGGTAAAAGAAAAAGAATGACGTATACGATTTAACGCTCGGTTGTCCTTTCTTCTCGGGTCTTTTCTTCAACCGATAGACAAGTTGAAGTACTTAGGGCTTATCCTTTATATGAAGCTCTCTTTCAAGCCAAACATTGAGCAGATGAACATGTGAACATGTGAACATGTGAGAAATGCGTCGACCGCCTTACACTGTTTTTGCAATAGGGAAGAAGTGGGGCCTCTAACCAAGAGTGGAAAAGGCCGTTTTAGTTTAGCAGCTGGAACATGTTCAAAGAGTGACTCTCATCGACAGCTATGGTAGGAGCTTGGCGGCGAAGGCTACTATTTGATTTATGGAAGATTGGTTTATGAAGGTCCTTCACATTCCTTATAATCTTTATTACTGCATCGATCTTTCTCCAAGCTTTTCCTTGAATTTTTACGCTTAAAAAATTGAAAATATTATCAAAGTCATATCTCTATATCATATTCTTACAAATATATCCTATGAAGACATCAAGTCGATCGGTGCAGCTCTTTCAGAGAAGCTTTCTTTACTGAAAACAGTGTTTCGAGAAAAACGCGTTTGAAGGAAGCCATTACATTAAATCAAAAATGCCTGCCAATTCACACATATCTATTAAACTATTCCCGGATCAACTTCAAATTTTTAGAAAATATATTCTATCATATTTTTAAGCAATCTACAAGCAAAAGCATTAAATTCAAAAGTAGATATAATCCGTAGAATAAATTTTTGAAATTTTATTTTTAACTCTGACAACGCTGTGCAATGATATCTGTGATTGAATTATATCCAAATATTTCTCATTCTCAGAATTTCGTTATTATTATTTATTTCCAGCTGCATTTTTCTACCTCCTATGATCATCTATCACGTGACATAACCATATCTCATCGTCATCTCTTAGATCGGGTGAGTTTTCAAAAAAAAATTTAAATTATTCATAGCGAGAAATTCAAAATTATTTTAATGAACATACTGAGCAAAAGGATTGACATTGCTTGGCTCAAAAAAAGTAGCATAAATATAGACGAAATAAATATACACACATACATATACTTTTCCGATATAATACATGAACCTAAAACACAAGTCTATAAATGTACGCTGGTATTAATATTTCCATTTATGTATTATACATATGCAGATACATATTTGCATTTGTTTCTGTGCTTCTAATACGTAATAACATATCTATGCGAGCTATAATTGAGAGCCAATGACACTCATGCGCCAAGGCAACCCTTTCTGTGTATACAGCGCACCATTTGTAAATGTTCAGCTGAATGGCTAGAATGTATTATGTTTCAAATATAGCATAATTTCAACCATTTCTATGTCAGGGTTAAAAAAAGAAAAGGTTCGCCTTATGCAAGCAACGAAGAAAATCTAAATTAAGCCAAAACTGGATATAAATGATATAAAAAAGCAGAATCCGACAACAACTGTCACATATTTAATGAGCCAAGCACGTGGAATTTCGCCAGCCACTAGTAGATGCTGCCACCCCCTCATTCATCATTCTGCCGCACACCACATGCAAACACGTGCGAGCTGAACGGCCGCATATTGCTCTCGCACTGACCACGACGCAAGTGTCAACTAAACTTAGCTAGCGGCAAGTTCCTGGTGGTTGTGGTCCTTTTGAGCGCTTGGTAATCTCCCGCTCATGCATATGTGTTTGCAGATGAGTGCGTGTGTGTGCTCTAAGCATATATAACTTTGTCGTGCTGTGCCCTGTGTGCTTAACGCTCTGCCAAATGACGCAACTCGTGGCAGCGCGTTTCGCGATTTAATGAAATATTAAATTTTATTGCCTGCGTGCCTGTCAACAACTTCCCATTTCACTGCGGGTTGTTTGTGTTTATTTGTTGGTGTACCGGTGTGTTTATGGCTGACTTGGTCACACCTGCGCTGCGTTTCCACTGAACACACTCCTTCTCTTTGTATATACTTATTGACACATCTACGCTAGTCCATCGCCAGTTGAGAGTTTCTCGTTTATATTCGATGGTTTTTTACTTTAGTTTGATTATTTGAAGATACTTTTGAACTACTCAATAGGCTACCCATCGTACATTCAGTTCTAACAGGTTTTTTTTTTGCTTTCACGTTTTTTTTCTTAATTTTTAATTTCTATATGTTAAAAGGTCGACGTAAATATCTTTTTTTTTCAGAATGGTCATCTTTTGCCTTCACACACGCCTTCAAACCATTAGGTCGTTGAACAATAGTATCACGCACAGTATCTATTAGTATTGACGATGCTGTTCGAGCAATTTTTTAAGAATCTCGAATTGTGGTATATGACAGACTATGTTCTCCAGCTCTGATCCATAGTCCAACTGATTCAAATCTAGACTTCCAGACTGCCAATTAGTTGCAGCTATGAAGTCTGGTTTATTGCTTTAAGCAACTACTGGGTGTTTCTGCTTTGTTTGTTGGAGCAGCATCTTGTTGGAAAGTACAACACTCAGCAGCTGCATGCTGACCCCGTTGAACTCTATAGCTTCCTTCGGAGTTTTTGCGTAAATTTTATAGTTTGCTTATGAAAAATTATTTTCGACAGTGAATATTTTTTCACCTGTAAAAGGGATGCTTTCATGGCCGTTCACTGCGTGCCATTTAAAAAGCTGTGGAGATCACCTCAAATAAGTTTTGACAATGATCTGGCCTATATCTATTTATCTTGGAATAACCTTCTGCTATTTAAGTATATTATCTGCTCTTTAAAGAGATTTTTGCGAATGCGTTCGAGAACAGTTTTTATGGCTGAATCGATTGGAACCGCGCCAGGTCAACCACTTATCTTTCTGCCATCAGCTATGGAGATAAGAGAATGTTGTCAGACAAGCGAGCAGAACGGCGAATCGAAAGCGTCGTTTGAGAAAACTACAAACTGTGCAGTATATCAAAATATATACATACATATTTACTTTGGCAAGTAAAGAAGTTAATTCTTTTGTGATTTTGGTTTAGTTAATATCCAACGTATATGATTCCAGCAAACCCTTGTGGTCTTTATCGAGAGGATCGACTTTTCACCCATCTTATCTCAATATATTAGGTTGTCATATATCTGGATAAGCCAGCCGGCGGAGAACCTATGACGACGAATACCGATCAAATCATGGAAAACCTGGAGTAAGACCGGAATGTGGCATCTCGTGACATCGCCCAGAAGATGGGAGTTAGTCCCCTAAGCAATTTAAACCATCTGCAGAAAACTGGATACACAAAAGGGCTTGATGTTCGGGTACCGCATGATTTGACGCAAAAAAACTTTCTGGATCAAATCAACGCCTGCGATATACTGCTGAAACGGAACGAACTCGACCCATTTTTGAAGTGGATGGCGACGAAAAATGGATCACATGCGACAATATCAAGCGAAAACGGTGGTGGTCGAAGGCCGGTAAATCGTCCTGAACAGTGGCCAAGCTGGGATTGACAGTCAGGAAGGTTTTACTGGGTGTTTGGTGGGATTAAAGGGGAATCATCCACTTTGAGCTGTTCCCATATGACCAGATGCTTAACTCTACAATCTACTGCGAACAACTGGAGCGCTTGAAGCAGGTGATCGACCAAAAGCGTCCAGAATTGGACAACAGCAAAGTTGTAGTGTTCCACCAGGACAACGCCAGACCACATACTTCGTTGATGACTCGGCAGAAGCTATGGGAGCTCTCATGGTAGGTTTTATCGTATCCGCCATATAGCCCGGATATAGCGCCAAGTGATTACCACCTGTTCCTGCCCATGGCGAACGCCCTTGTTGGTGTAAAGTTGAACTCAAAAGAGGCTTTTGAAAAGTGGCTGTCCGAGTTCTTCGCAAATAAGGAGGGGAGCTTCTACGAGGGTGATATTGTGAAGTTGCCGTCTAGTTGGAAACAGTTTATCGAATGAAACGGCGCATATTTGAACTAAATCCGATCACTGTAACATTTTTTATAAAGCATTGAATAAAGAGCAAAAAGCAGAAGGGAGATATTTGACAACCTAATATCTCAACATGCTGGTTGAAAGTATAAACCATTTTTGCTCATTTTGGTACCGAATCCCATTCAATATCAAAAGACCACTTATTTTCATAAATTTTGTGAAGTTAATCTAAGCTGCAGCTTAACAACAAAGCTCAGTGTTGAAATAGCTCTGTCTAGAATCTGTGTCGATACCGGTAAGGTACAACGTATCTCAGAGGAAAAAATCATTATACTGACTATCTGTTGACGATAGGTATAGTACAACATCTACCCCATAGCCAGGGAGATTCTTTGGAAAAGCAAATTATTTTTAGAGTTTGCTTTTAGATTCGTACTTGGTTTAAAACAAGACTTCTCCGTCTTGCACTTTGGTTCGTAGTGACACTACAAAACTAAGTATATATATACTGGTACACAGGAACATATGAACGACTTTATCACAGGGCACTGATCACAATGACGCTATCACTATGACAGAATTTCAAAGGGCACAAACTCGCCAAATGCTGGGCGTCACAACTCAATCGAGAGGATTCGCAAATGATTGTGTAAATGTCGGTCATAGTCATGCATGTACACATGTACCTTCATATACTTGTATGTATGTAATGATGCACATTATAGTGAATCAACTGATTTCAAGCACCTGTGCCAAATGTCCCGCTATGCGTGACTGTGTCCAGCCTAGCGTCGGAATGCCACAGCAAACTCGCACACAAAGCTCAATTCCGTATGGGTGAGCGTGTCAGTGTGCGTACATTTGGCCACGGGGTCACGCATTTGCGTTTTATTGTGTCGCCAATGGCAAGCTGATGGCAAAAGGTGCGATAGTGGACGAGCGCAAACAGCCGAAATGAAAGGCGAAGCAGTCGAAGCAACCTAGTGCCGAGGCAACTAACGCACCGCGCAGGTTGAGAAAAACAGAAAGAACGCAGCTTAAATGGAGGTCCTTTAATACGAAACCGGCCGGTCCTGAGCGTTATGTTTAACGCAAAGACACGCATGTCAGTGTTTTTATGAAAGTACAGTGAAGCTTCGTTATAGAGGGCACTTAATATTTTTTAGTATCACAATTATTTTACAATTTTGTAAAAACTGACAATATTTTTTTTTTTTAATTTGTATAAAAAAGAAAGTAATTTTTTAAAATTTTCAATACTCATCAAAAACAATTATTTCAATTTTATATTTATGCAATGTCAAGCTATGTCAAGCTATTTAATATCTGCTGGTTGAAACTCAAAAATATGGTTATTGGAAAGCTGTTACTCAAAACCAGTTTTAGTGGAGTTGCCATATAAATATTTAAGTGAAGAAAAGGATTCGCTGTTTTTGATAATAGCTTTAGTAGAGTTGCCAGATGTCACAAAAATTTAAATGAAGGAAAAAATTATATTACAGGGTAGACCATTTAAAGTTGACCCATCTGGCAACGCTGTAACTTTTAACAGCGCTGACAAATCGGCTAATGTCATACCGCGTTAGAAGCGTCATTCGAAGACAATTTATACCATGGAACAGTACACTCCAAAAGAACGCGCTGAAATTGTTCAGCTTTATATTCAAAATAACTTTTCAATTGTGTTAACTCAACGTGCGTTTCGCAAAAAAAATAAAGTGAAAAGTGCTCCAGTTAAAAACACAATTAAGTCTTTATACGCAAAATTTGTGAACACCGGTAATCTCAGTAATGCCAGTCATGCATCCAGACTACGCACAAGACGTTCTGATGAAAATATCGAAGCTGTACGAGCCAGTATTGAGGAGACTCCATCGACATCGAGTTATCGCCGCTCTCAGGAATTAGACATCTCTCGCACCACTCTCCGACGCATAATTCATAAAGATTTGAAGATGTTTCCATATAAAATTCAAATGGCACAAAAACTAAACCCAGCTGATTATCCGCGACGCCTTAATTTTGGCAAATGGGCAAATGGGTCAACTTTAAATGGCCTACCCTGTATTTGCATAATCGCCTAAGAGTTATCCCTTTCATTTGTGTATTTATATTATCCATTCCATTATAAAAAATAGGGTTGCCAAGCTTTAAAATATTTAATGGAACTGATTGCAAACTTTTGTAGAAATTTTATTTAAATTTGAAAGGCTCAAATTTTATTTTTTTTTTTTGCGTACAAAGTTGCCACATGTATAAAAATAAAATAAAAATAAAAAGAAAAAAAGTTTAAATTTAGTTTAAAGAAATTTTGAAGTAACCAGAAATAGAATAATATAAATCTGGAATAAAGTGTTCTTTAACAGAATTTCCAATAGGGTTGCCAGATATTTAAAAAATTTATATACATATAAAAATCTAAGAAAAATTCTTAGATTAAATTAGTCAGTAAAATTGTATAAAATTATTTGACAAAAATTTCAAAGAGTTGCCATTTTTATAAACATGGAATCAGAGAAAAATAACTCACACAAATAACTTTTTTTCTTTGAAATTGACGTAATGGTTATTGTCGACAAAAAATTTGAGGAAGAAAATTGTTTAAATAGAATTTTATCTGAACATATACCCTGTACATATATGTATACCCTGTACTCCAGAGGCCCCATAAAAAATATATGTATATTAACGATTAACCTGACTAGCTGAGTAGATTTAGCCATGTTGGTCTGTCTGTCCGTCTCTATATATGCGAAATAGTCTCTAGTCTAGCCTAGGTTTTGAAATAGTGATCTGAAATTTCGAACTCGTCCTATTCATTTCAAGAAGCTGCGCATTTGTCAGAACCGCCGATATTGAACCACTACGCATACAGCTGCCTTAATGAAGATCAAATTTGAGTTTTTGAAGGAAAAACCTTTTAATTGAAAAAATAAATACACGAAATTTTGACACGAGTTATTATCCAAGACTGAGTTATAATCTCCGAAAAACTGATTGAATCGGATCACTTTTGCATACAGCTGTCACATAAACTAAGAAGTCCAAAATAAGTCCTTGTAATGAAAACTTTTTCAGTTGACAAGATATCTTGCCAAAAGTTGGCACAGGTTATTTTTAAGGGCATCGCTATAATCTCCGAGGAAATTGTTTAGATCGAACAATTTTAGCATATAGCTGCCATACAAATTTACTGATCGAACTCAAGTTCTAGTCACGAAATTCGGCATATTTTTGTTACTCGTGGCTTCGCAATAATCTTCAATTAAATTATTTATTTTGGACCGCTTTAGAATATTATTTCCATGCAAACTCATTGATCAAAACAAATATATGCTCCTGTGAAAGATACTATAGACTCGGTGATTCCGAAGTTACCCTTTTTCTGGTTTTATTTTATGTTTGATATATTTATAATTTGAAACCTGTGAAAAATGCTGTCCTATTACCACATACCGCGTACCCACTGTAGCAGTGCTTAAAAGCAGCATGGTCAAGCATACAACACACCTTTGTGTCTGTCGTATCAGCGCGTTTATCACTAACAGAGCACTCATACGACCTGGTGTACCCATACTACTAATTACTACGCCATGACCGTGGCTTGCATGTATATGAGGGTATAAGCTATGTGTCATCATGCGTATAAATATACACATATATGTGTTAGTATATTGTGAATTTAAGCGGATCATAAAAACTTTAATTGTCTCAGTTAAACTCACCGATAATGAGCAGTTTTATGGCTGCCCTGTTGGGGGCACTTCCGCTACACCACCACGACGACATTTTGGCACCTCTCCTCTATGCTTTCAGAATTCCCCGGTGACGCGCGATGTTGACAATACACTCGCGTGTGTGGCCGTGTGTGTGTTGCAATTATATATATGTCCTTATTTGCCGAAAATTATTGCCAACGCTGGCGTTTTGTTTAACGTTGCCGGTTACTGCTTTTCATGTAATCAACCACAGCAATATTTTGTTTTTTTGCTGTTTATTTTTTTTTTTTAATACGTTTTGGGCAGGTCGTCGTTTTCGCTTTTTTGTTCTTTATATGTTTTCGCTTATTTTATGGGCCTTTGTTTCTGGTGGCAAGTTGTTTATTGCTCAGGTCTTAGTTAATGCCTTTTCTTTTGTGATTATCGTTTCCGTTTATAATCAACATGCGACAGCACTTTACCAGCTGCTGACGAGATCCAGGTCATTGATATGTTGACCGCTGTGCCTTGGTGAGTTTTTCACTTTTTTTTGAAGGCAGGTTTTGAGTGAAAATTGTGTTGAAGTTTTTTTCAGTCGCTTATTTTTAATCAACCGGCTTTTACTTGTTGTTGTCACAAGCTTTCTGGCTTAAATATTTTAATGTGAACGCTTTTTTCACATAAAATATGTTTTTTAATGGACAGATATTGTTTTGAGTTAAGTCATATTTACGAAAAAGTCATCTTGTTTATTTTTTTCAATACTTTTTTAATTGTCGTGAAGTTAGTCACAAGACGTTTTACTTGATATTAATAAAATTAAACGAAAAAAACAAGTTTATTTTTTGGATTTTTTTTTTCAAAACAATTTTTAAAAATTTCGTTTTCTAAAATATTTTATTTTTTTATAAATTATTTTTTCACCATTTATTTATAACATTTCTTTCAAACAAATTTTCAAAAATTTCGTTTTTCAAAATATTATATTTTTTGGAGTTTTTTCACAAAAAATGTGTTCACCATTTATTTGTTATATTTTTATTAATTTTTTTAAGAACTGCTTTCACTATTTGTGTGTTTTTTTATTTTAAATTTTTAATTGATTTTGGTTTTTATTCAAATCAACAATTTTTTTTAATTCTTATTAAAGGTTTATTTTTTCAATATTTATTTAAAACATTTCTATTTCTCATCTTAATTTTTTTTTTTTGCCTTTTATTGCAGCTTAATTCATAGATTTCATAAATTTCCTATATATCAATATAGATATTTTGTTAAAATTCCCTTTTTTTAAATGTATTTGTATTTTAAATCCGTATTATTTTCTGGCAGTAATTTGTTTACTTTTGTATGTTTGTATTTAAAATTTCTTTACAATTGCGATTCCGCGATTTAAAGTTTTTTCCATTTAATTATGCCACGTAAATATTTACTTTGACACTTACACTTTCAAGTTTTATTTATTTTTTCTCTGATTTATCACCAGTTCGCATGCTTTTTTGCAGAGTCATTTTGATATCCATCTGAAAAATACAAAAAGAGATTAGTTAAACTTGAAAAATATTGGAAATACAATTATTTAAGTATAAATATGTAAAACAAATCTATGTAACGGTACACAAAACAAATTATTATATATATTAAAATTGCCGATAATCTCTATATTACTATATATACTTGAATCCGTGAGCTTAAAAGTAAATATTTATGCTCTACCCGCCTTCAACAGTACACTAGAGAGCATTATTGGTCTGGCCTATGTTGCTAACGTCCTTAAAAAAATGTGGTGAATTAATTTTTTGTGGTTTCGAACCCGTTTTATTGGTAAAAGAGTACTCAATTATTAAAAAACCAGAAACCATTGTGTTTCAGTACTGAGTTTCTGAAAATTTATGTGTTACTCTTTCTACGAAAAACATTGGTATAGTGTCATATTGCTATAACGCTGAAATCGTTACGCTTTGAAGGAGAAAATATTATTAGAAACAACCTGATGCAATCAGTAAAAGTGAAAAATATTATTAGAAGGATAAGATGGAATATACATGTTAGAATAAGAAATAAAATTAAACAAGGTAGGAATAAGCTGGGTTCCCCATAAACCACACTACATTTGAATTATCCATTCTGGTAGAGAGTATCACCAAAAGTTGTGCTTTGGCTTTACGAAGCCATAGCAAAGCATATATAATACTATGATAGGTTTGTCTGTTGGAGGGCGCTCGATAAAGTCACACTCACTAAACAGTTGGAACACGTGCAACGAGCGGCTCTCATTGGCCTCAGAGATGTACTCCCTACAACGCCAACGATTTCACTTAAGGACATTCTACATATAAAACCCGTGGACTTAGCCGACAACTGGATTGCCGCGAAAGTTGCCAGCAGAATCCAGGAAACCAGACACAATAAGGGTCCCAGTAAGGGACGTTCTGAAATCCTCTCTGACTTCGACAGCATTCTTGATAGCTTGGACGACTGCCCCGTGGAGCCTATTTCTAGCGGGATCTTCTCCAGATAGGTTATGAAGGGGAAGGTTAGTGGGTCAGTTTTCTGTCGGAAGCTCTTAATCAACTCTTGTTTAAGACTGTCAGTCTATCGTAATAACTTTGAAGCATCCACTCCGTTAGCAGAGCTACTATACAGGCCCTGAGCTTGCTGATAGTGAAGTCAAAACTAGTCTAAGATGACCTCATTAGCTTTAGCAATCGAGCTACTTCCAAATTTAACTTTTCTGGATGCCTGGCCACAGCGGAATCGTTCTAAACTGTAAATCTGTTGAAGTCGCAACGAAGTGCATGGTTATCCAACTTCCATCGGTATGAGAACAAGTTGGTGCTCCCCTGACTTCGTGCACTCGGGCGTTGGATCTGTGGGCTACACTCAGTAAGTGTAGATCGGCAACTAGCTCTTTTGGGGTTGCGAAAACCTTCTGACCTAGATTAGAACGTAAAATGTCGATGGAAATGACTATGTAAATATCTAGAAATTTTCTTCTCCACTGAATAGGCCAGACTAAGGTTGACGCATTTCGGTTACCATAATTTTTACAAACCCAACGAAATTGATATTAGCCATCTTAATAAACTTGCGGCTGGCTATAGACATTTTGTAGATATGTGACGGTGTTTGTGATCCATACTTAGTGCTTCCCTAGCTGTCTATATGGGATTTCATCGGGAGAAATCCGTCTACGCAACTCTATGTAACAATTTTATTTTAAAGTCATCCCGGCAGGGATTCGCAATAATACCATATCTTTAAGTCGCATGCTTATTCTACTTATTTTTGGAATCCACCAAGTGGTCTTCATAGAAATATTTGTTTTCGAATTGATTTATAGATGAAGTTTGCATTACTTTATTGGTTTCGAGGTACAAAATTAAGCCTAAAAGTGTATATAATTTTTGTTTCCAACCGAAGCGTAAGGGGATTGTTTTGTTTTACTTTAAATAGACATTTATTTCATTTATATTTTCTATTTGGAGTGGTAATAACTGAAATCATTACCTAACCTACCCTAAAGTTTCGTGAATGTCTGAACAAAGTTTCGAAATTCGAAAAATATCAATACTTAACAGGTATATTTTAAAAAATTAAGCTTATAGGGTTTTAAAAGCCTAAAAAAATTAAAATTCTTTTTGCTTATGAATTGCGGATAAAGCGGCTCACTTGCTGGTAAACGACTAAATGATTAAGTACTCAATGTATTTTTTACGTATTTTATGCAAACACTTGACATTTAAATAACCTCTATTTTTTTAAATTTTTTCTTTTTTAAAAAATAAATAATACAGTTTAATTACTGTCTAAAAGCCCGATTAATACTTTACGGCATATTATTACCTAATACTTTTGCGATTTATTTTCCGTTAATTAAGTTTAATCCCGACGGTTTTATTTATAACCTGAAGTACGCTTAAGTTTTATTCGCACTGAATTTAAGTTAATAACTGTAGTGTTCAAGCGTTCAGGTTATGTTTTGTTTTGTTAATTATCAAGCAACTGTTTTTTCAGCTTATTTTAATTCGACGCATATGGCAACATTTTGTGCGCAATAAATATTTGCATATTTTTTACTTAAGTACATATAATTATAACTGTATATGCAGTGAAAATCAAATAATTTTTTTTTGCATTGATTTTTTTAGGGATTTGTAATTTTTTCATATTTTATTATTTTTTATTTTTTATTGTATTATTTTTATATTTTTTTTTCTGGCAATTGAAAACAAAGGTAATTTATAACATCACACCAATGCCGCAAAGCAAATAAATTACAACTGTGTTTTTATAAATATAATTTATCTCTTTGCTTGTTTGCTTAGCATTTTGCCTTACATAGCGCTTGATTTTCTCGCCTGGTTTAATATAAAAATTGTATACCAATTGCACTAGTTAGTGAAGCAATTATAAATTACATTCATCAACTTTTTACACGACGGCAACTTGGCTCTCTTATTGATATATGCCTTTTATATGAGTATATATGGTATATATTAGGGTGTGCGTTATTTCTCAAGTTGATATTTTTTAAATTTTTTTTCTCTAAAGTTTCATTTTTTGTCCAAAAAGTGTTTATCCAAAGTAAACAATATTTATGTTTTTATTTTAAACGCTGCCTAAGTCATATTTCTTTTGATAGGTTTTAATATGATATTTTGCCTTAAACAAATTAGGCTATAACTTTGAAAATGTGGTATTCCAATATTTTCTAGAAATAAGGTCTTAATAATTTTGTTCATAAAAATTTTAATTTCAAAGTTATACGCAATTTACGCAATACATCAAATTGACTGAGCTTCCATACAAGTTCTTTATATTGTATATATATACTATGGTATGTTGCTCATACGGCCTGGTGTCCTATATGACTACCATACATTTTAAGCATAAATTTAACTGTGTATAACATTAAAAGGAACGTGGTTTAGGTACGGTTTTAAATTAAAATAAAGAACTGTTTACGTTGCAACCTTGCTTTAGAGAATAACTGAAGTTTCAGGGGGAGTTTGCAAAAACAAGAATAAACTTGGCAAATAATGGATACCCTAATATACATACAAATAAATATATGTATTCAAGTATTTTTGTTTTTTACTTAGTTTGTTTTAATAATTTAGCTTATTACATTTGAAAAGTTTTTTCTCGAATCTCTTCTAGTTAAATACACATATAAAGGATGTTTTTTCAGAGCTATACTTTTTTGCAAAAAGATGCTGAAACATAAATTAAGGGTCATTATTTTGAATATCTCTCGAGTATTTTGTAGTTAAATGCACATATAAAGGGTGTTTTTTTTCAGAGCTATACTTTTTTGCAAATAAAAAACGGAAACATAAAGAATAGGTTCAATAATTTGTTTATCTCTCAAGTATTTTCTAGTTGCATGCACAAGTAAATGGTGCTTTTTGAGAGCTATACTTTTTTCAAATAAGATACCCAAACGTAAAAGTAGGGTCCAATATTTTGATTATCTCTTGGATTTTCTAGTTAAATGAATATTTAGGGTGTCTTTTTAGAGATTTATTTTTCCGCAAATAAGATACCGAAACAAAAAAGTAAGTACCAATATTTTCGTTATCTTTCGGGTATTTTCTAGTTAAATGCATATATAAAGGGAGCTATTTTAGAGTTATACTTTTTTGAAAATAATATTTGGTTTATCTCTCAAGTGTTTTCTAGTTAAATGCATTTATAAACGGTGCTTTTTTGGAGCTATATTTTTCAAAAAAGTGAGGTCCAATATTTGGGTTATATTTATTAGTCAACAAATTGCATGAAATTTATTATCTCAATAAATATTTCTGATAAAGATCAGAATGCAGCAATATTTCTAATAAAGCTTCGAATAATGACGTTCAGATGTTCAGTCCTAGCAGGATTATAACTTCTTAAGAAGACACTCTTGGTTTTGCTCTAAAATAATTTCCAGACTAAGTAATCATGTCTCAACAATTACGCACCGCATAGTCACCTCCAAATATTCAGTCATAGCTGGTTTATAAGTATTGATTATAGACTTCACGTACATTGCTAAAGGTAGTTTAGCGCCATCAAATCACACTATCAAGGATGGGTCCTTATATTAATATGAGTTGATGACTAGATATTCCTTCCAATAGATTGACTCTATCACGAGCTTTATGTTTTATTGAACCAACCTGCTAGGACTTAGACATTTGGTATTGATTTGAGGAAGCAATCAGTTTTCAATAAACCTCAGTTTTAATATGGGCGAATAAAATGCCTCAGTCACGCAAAAATTTTATTTGTTGTAGGGAGTTTCGAGTGAATTCCTTCATTCAGACAATTTGGTTTTTAGCATATATTGAGCCAGAAATGTCTATTTTTTAACGCTAAAAATGTAAATACACATGTTGACGTTAAAAGCTCGAGTTTCGACGTTAATGTTCGAAATTTGAAAAGATTTTTCAATGAAATTTCAACTCTTTGCCGATATTAGTCATAACCTTGTATATTACTTAAGCATACTCAGCAAAAATGTCAAAACCAAATGTCTTTTTTGACAGCTCGTTTGAGAGCTTTTCCTCTAGCAAAATTCTCCACGTCTTAAATAACACAGGTTGCTTATATAAAATGTTTTAAAACACTTCAGAAACGAACATGAGCGCATGTGTATTTATTTTAAGACCTCATTTGACAGATATCCCTCTAGGAAAATTCTGCACGTCTTAGCTAACACGAGATGTATCTCTAAAATAATCTGAATATATCCAAAAATAACACCCTTTATTTGAGGTTTGAGTAATTATGGAGCTCTTTAGCTCTTTTCAAGTGTCCGCATGATTTTTTGTCAAATTATACAGAGCATAATTGTCATAGCCATGCAATTTTTGACAGCTCGTTTCACCACTACCCCTCCAGGATATTATATATCTACAAAAACCTCTGCATATGTGATATACGCCACACGTCTACACTTTAGAAGCTAATGTGAGCACAAGTGTTTACTTTGACAGCTCGTTTGACAGCTATCCCTCTAGGAAATTTGACACCTCTAAAAAACATACCCGTTTTATATATAAATTTAACTATATAAACACACGTCTGCAGCTCATACATTTATGTGAGTAATTATAGAACTCTTTTATTATAATTATTTTTTATTTTAAGTGCTTTCATTTATAATTCATTTGCGGTACTCAATCAGAGCCCTTCAGCCACATGCGCTCAGCACAATGTATTACGCACATGCTCACATATATACATAAACTTATGTATATACTTATTTATGTGTGTGCTTATGTGCCCAGTTAATATTATTGTGTTAACGGTAGTCTTGTTTTTTTAATGAAATAAAAGAAATGCAATTTTATGCATGAGTCTTTTTGTATGCAATCTATTTGATTATAATTTTTTACATTGTCCGCCCATTTACGCTCATTCATTGATTCATTCAATTTGTCACTTGCCACGGTCATTATGTTCAATTATTATGCTGATTTCCACTGAAAAGTTAATGCGCTCGCTTTGCATTGCTTGAAGTGCCTCAATGTTGTACTAATTTACGCAAACGCACAAACACACTCAAATACACACTTGTATGGCTCAGTGCGCGTTGTTTCAATTATATGTTTGCATATGTGCTTAAGTGTGTGTGAGTTTTTTGTTAAGTGCCTGTATTTTTATTAAAATCGCAATGACCACACGCAATTGAGCAGAGCTTTGATTGCAGCAAATAAATGCAATATGCTATGGAATCCCGTTATAACTAACAAACACACTCATTCATCGAAGCATAACATTATATTTATAAAAAGCATATGTATGCAGTGCTTTAGGTAATTGTGTTGGTTAAACTTTTTTGCAAAATTAATTTCGCGATTAACCCCAGATGAGCATTGAATTAATTCTCTACGCATTACTCAACATATTGTATTGTAAGTTTTTTTTTACATATGAGCCCATATTGAGCATAAGAAAGTATTTAAAAGAAAAAAATTGCATTAACTTCGTTGTGTAACTCGCTTTTTTGGTTGCTCGTCATTATTTTCTAGTTTTCCAATTTTTAAGCCTACTTTTAGGCCCCCCATTGTAACTTTATTATGTACAAAACAAACAAAAATCAAGTGACCAGGATTTCATTAGTTTGATTTTTATAGCATAAGCAATTCTCAAACGCTTAATGGAAATGAGTTTTTATAACTTAGTCTGCAAAACCCGATGGAAGGAGCTACCTGGGTGCAAACCTGCGATTGTCATGTGGAAAACAATAGATCTGAAGTACTCAAAATTCCTATTGGCATTTGGTAGAAGAGACTGTAGGAACATGATAGAAATAGTAACCGGTCATTGTCTGGTGGCGAACCACGCTCACAGAATGTGGCTGACAAATCGAGAAGACTGCAGGAAATGCCTAGAGCAAGACACTAGAGAAACAATGGAGCATCTCTTAAGCACTTATACCACATTGTCAAAGACTACGCTAAAAGTATGTGGGGTTCCCACGGTATGATACAATGAAGGAGGTATCGATAGTGAGCCGCTGGGTCTGTTAAAAATGTCTTCGACCTAGGAATTGAACTCCATCTGGTTCCGCAAAGAATCAAAACTAGTATATGTATGGTCTACCAGATTAACCTAACCTAAACTAACTCTATGTTGGAAACCAAAGTATCGCAGCATCGTACAGCCTTGAGGGTAATCTTAACTGAATGCTCTATTTTAAATAGCTATGAACAAATAAAAGTACACTGGCATCAAAAAAGTATCTGGTCAAAGTTGTATTGCAGAAAAATGGAAGGCTGATGAGGAAAGGTGCTTCAGCCTCAAAAACTACCTACTGAGTTGTTGGGCCTCAGATCAGCTCAGCAAGCATATGTCAACTACCAGCAGGTGGGCAGTCGCAAGATACCTCTGGCTCTAGATAAATCCAGTCCACCTTTCAATGATTATAGGAGCTCTAACTAGACACTGTCCGATCGGAATTTATGCAGTAAGATTGTACACTTTACCGAATTCCAGTTGCATCAGCTGTTTGGAAGACACAAATAATCATCTGAACACTCTTCCTTGAATGTACCGATTTTGCCAGATGAAATCTAAAAAACTTGGGTCTAATGTTTTTCGACATCCAGGTAAAATATCGGGTCTCAGAGATTTCCTTCTGTCATGTCGTATCATAGAAATTAAGGTTCAACCTCTATGGGCAACTATGAGCAACTACGAGTGTCAACGCCACATCTTAAGTCGTTCCAGAAAAAGAACTTCAGAATTCCATAGTACTTGTATTATTAATCCATTTTTTGTTGTAGGGAGTTCAGTCGACGAAATTTCTTCATAAATTTTGTTTTTCATCATTCGTTGAGCCAGAAATGTATATTATTTCACAAAGTAGCTTAACGCTAAAAATGCAGTTACGCATTTGACGTCAACAACTCGAATTTTGAAAAGAATTTTCCATGCCTTCTCAACTCTTTCCCGATATAAGTAAATCCTTCGTCAACAATTAGTCAATTTCAATGAAGATTTATGTATTTTCAAATTCTTTCATACCACACAAAGAAAGGTTGACCTATCTACTTCCCACAGTACATGTAAACAAATGCGTTTATGACGTCATGACTATAAAATTTTGATACACTACCAGAAAAGGTTTAGACAAAGCTTTCGTACTCGCCTTTTCTGTCATTATTTGTTTCACGTGATAGTCCTTAATGCTGGAAAATTCAGCACGCGATCCCAAAAATTTTAGAGTATAGCAACTACTCTATAGATCATTTTGGAAGTTAGCCTTATATCATGCCTGTCCTAAAGATTGATATGTAATGCTATCTTAACTTTGACGGGCAGGCCTGGTTAGGTTAGTTTCGTAAGCTGATCTAGAGAGATCGCACATGGACTACTATATATGGTCTTTTGTGAAGCCTTAGAAAAGAAGAACTCCTGTGTTTGAACTTGAAATTAGCATAGTGCTTAATAACCAAGAGTTTAATTTTCATTCCTACCAGTCTGGTGGGATGTCTGAAGGTATGACCTCCGAAGTGTTTAAGCGTTGACGTTCCAAACGCGGGACAGTCAAGAGTGAAGTGTTAAGTTTTTTCAACCTCATCTTCTTCCATGCAGCTTCTGCACATGGCCTCTCTGTAAGGACTGCTACGATCATTTATCAAAACCGAAAAATTAATTCAAATATATGTTGTAAGGATTGTAATGGCGGTTTTTGGTATAAAATGTGTATGTAATTTTCTGAGTATGAAAAAATATCAGAAGTAATCTCTGTGAAGCTATATATTTACCCGATGTTAATATATATAATTTCTAGTAGTCTGTTATATTCCAATATCACTGTAATGAGCTTATAATAATAAAAGAAGATAAAATCTTCAATTAGTTTTATTCAAGGCAAATAGTATGAGGTTGATTAGGTAGGACTGTTTGAGAAAAATGATAAGCCTCGCTTTTCCAACAATTTGGTTTACTTTCTTAAATTTATTTAGTGTTGAGTATCTTGCCTTTTTCATAAAAATATGAAACTCGCAAAAACAGTACTAAAAGTCTCTCAGAACTTTGGCTGCTCTAACTACGGTATCTCAGAATGTAAAAGGTACTAAAAGCTAGGATTAGCATTCCGTAAGTCAAACGGTATATAATTAAAGTTCAACCCAAGATTTCTGTAAATATAATTATCATATGATATAAGGAGGAGTATTTATCTAAAAGCAAAAATTGATAAGATAAAAAAATAAGAGAAAAATTCGTCTTAATACATCACATATTGTTTGAGAGAGCATGAGAGAGAATAATTAAGTTTTTTTCTCTCTACAAACATGAGTTTTTTCCATTAACATATCTCATGCTTTCTACAAACATGAGTTTCTCATTAACATATCGCATGCGTAGACTGATCTTCATTGATACAATACTTCAACATTTAAATTAATATGTTTCCCCATTAATTAATGTTTTTTTTTTCACTGCAATGGCAATCACCCACGTTTTTAATTAAATTTTACATCAAAGTATCTCCACTTAATATAAGCACTCGTAAATCATTGAATTAATTGTAGAAATTTTATGTTGGCGCGCTCAATCAATTGCAACTTATTTTACAAAAGTATCGTTAAGCGTGGGCGGATGAATATATTACACACACTCGCACACATACACAAATGCATATATGTGCGTGCGATTTAAGTGCATTTGCAAGCGGTTAATTTAAATTAAATGCGTCTGTCATAGCGACTGACCGCAGTTGCCGAGCTCAAGCCACACCTTTAGCTCTGCGCTGCCCTGCTCATGCATGGATTATGGCAAATTAGCCTAAGAACAATTTAAAGAGATTTACAATTAATTGCATGATATTTAATTATAAATTTAATTAAGAGTTTTTGAAAAGTTCAATTGTGTGACATTTATGGTACTTGAGCATTGAATAATGACGAAAACACAAAAAAGAAACTTCGCAAAATGAAATTTCAAGTAAATGTAAAGATGCAAATGCTACTGTTAAATTATTGTTTGAATGGATTGAGAGAGGCAAGTGTCTTTAACTCTGTATTCATAACACCAACGTCATTCCAATGGGAGATCTTATAATGGCTTATTATCTGTAAACGAAAACTAGTGGCGACGTGGTTCGATTTTTGAAGAATTTGAAGGAAAGGTGTTCATATAGCAGGTAGACTCATAGATTACAACAGAAGTTCGCCTTCTTGAAGATTGATATTTTATTCTTTGAAATTATTTTTCATAGATTTGACAGACAACTATGTAAGGGATGCTACGATCATCTTGCCGCACCAAAAAATGACTCGAATTTAATCGGAACTTATAGTAAGAATTACAGGGGCGATTTTTTTGAATACGTATATCTTGGCATACTTGGTATATATCTATAGTCACCGTTACGAGTAGTCATCTCAGTGTAAATAAGCGCCAACTTGAAACAAAGAAGATAGCTTTATATTTGAAGCCAAAGAATTTCTGCAATTATAATCTTCAATTCATCTTATGCAAATGCAAGTCTGTATAATTGGAGGTGTAGAAATTGCAGACAGAAAAAAACTTCAAGATTTTTACTATCCTAACTGAGTATAAAATTATTGTATATCATCACATAAAATAACCTAAAAACCACTCATATTCAAACAAAATTTGACTTTTATTGGTGCTTGTTAACGCGACATGACCACCCATGTGCCGAAATTGGATGATATTGATATGCCCAAGAAGTAGTTTCAACAAGACACAGCCACATGTCATACAGCCCGTGAAGCACTTCCATCTAGATCATGCCATTAAGCACCATTGGAGATCTTTTTATGGGGTTACTTGAAATCATGGGCCTATTGCAAAAAACCCACAACGACGCGTGCTTTTGGGGAGGAGATTGAATATTGTAACAATGAAATTTAGCTACATTTATAGTGTATAATCAGGAAAAATTTTAACAAATGAGTTCGAAGTTGTGTGGAAAGTCGTGAAGGTCGTTTGGCCAATGTACTCAGCGCGTTATTCTGATCATATATCATGATATTATATATACATAGGGTAATTCTGGCAATTCCTTTTGGGTGTTCAAAACATCAATACAAACTTAATATACCCCTTTCAAGGTACATATATATATATATTATTACAGCGAAATCGCGATGAAGAAAATTCTATGATGTGGAATCAGCAAATAAAAACCTTAATATTTCCGCAGTCGTCTTTAACTGGAAAAGTTGATCAATATTGCAGTGAGATCAGCAAATTGATAGCTGAAAAATATCAGGGGACTGTCTCAACAGCAAAATAACTTTGTCTGAGATTAACATACGTATATATGTATTTCTGGTATTATATTGGGAAACTCTTATTACCAACTTCGATATAGTCCTGCCATGCAGCGTTCTAAGGGTTTACGCCACTTTAGAGGGATAACAAAGGGTTTTTTCCTGAAGATGCTGTAAAAAAAAATCTTAATTATGTTTAAGGAACTGTATTTTATATAATATTTTATCTTGACTATGGAAAAAAGTTCCAAAATGTTTGATATTATACTCGTATGAATATGCAAAAAGCGCGAGAAAGACTTGGTAATTTTTATATAACTTTTTGATAAACATTCAAAAAGAAAACAAGCCTCTTTTGACGAAAGGTATAGACTGAAAACAGTTCTAAAATATTATGGCAATATTAGAATTCTTACAATGGATACCACTTTTCTACCCAATAAATGATGGCGCTTCTCTTCTTACCATTGACCGCTGTTTAGGCGAAAAAATTAATTTATTATTTATTTTTGAAAATTCTTGAGTGGCATAACTCTAACCATAATACCTACTGCATAGAATGCATTTTTCGCAAGGCAAACTTCACAAATGAAAAAGTGATGAGCAGACATGTTGCTGTGACACAATTAAACCGCGTCTTAAAAAGTTTGTCTTTAGCTTTTCTTTACACTACCGCTACTTAAGAGAATAAGCTACCATTAAAACAAACTAATAAATGGTATTTGTTGTCATGATATCCATAAAATTAAATTATAAATATTAAAACCTGATTTTCAACAACCGAGTACGAGTTTGGAAATTCTTCTTTTTCTCCAACAATTTTTAATAATTTCTGCCATTTCAGTAATTCCTTGAACACTTTGAAATGAAATTTCGAACAATCAAAGACAAATTGTGTTGAACTTTGAACTTTCAGATTATTTATTAGCCAATCTACGGGCAATTTCGGTTAATGGCTGTCAAAAACACAAGACCGCATTTAGCAACAAAAGCTCACGACAAAATCTATTTATAGTTATATGTATGTATATACACATTTATACCTAAGGTTGTATTAGTTAGTACGTCTTTAGGTTAGTTTACTTGTAGCACTCTAATACTTAATAAAATTTCGTACAAACACGGATTTATTCGATTTAAAGTATCTAAGCAATTGCATGAGTACTTCCGTCTAAGCAGGTATTAGGAGCTGATTGAAATAAAAACCTGTCATATACACAATTCATTTAACAGTGAATTCTAAATTATTAAAATATTATTCCAATCATGATATGAATTTTTATGTATATTTCCAACGGAGCGTTTAAAAGGAATTTAAAAGTTAAAGAGAAAATTTCACTGCATGTCATTTATAAGTACAGCATTTGCCACTTAAACGGAACCAGTTTGCATAATTTTCGCTTATTGAAATCTGTGCTTATGGCTTACGAGCAAATTTCTTTCCTAACTGGAATCAGTAAAAGAAAATCTTACAATTTGTTTAAAAATTTGTGCAAAAGTCGAAATAATCCAGATAGTTTTAAAATTTCCACTTGAAATATTTTTCTAACAATACTACAGCGAGCGGACACTCTTTATTTTAATGTATAAAACGCGCACACAAAGTAAAAGTCTCAGCAATAATAATTTTTCCCTGTATTTATTAATATTTTCATTTTTTTTTATTTTCGAAAATTTTCGAACATATTATTTCTTAAGATTTTTAAGTAAAAATACAATTTTTAACTAAATTAAAACGCAGACCTTAAGTAAAAGTCGCATTTATTAACTTGTTTATTTTCGAAAATGTTCGAACATATTAGTTTTTAGGCCTTTTAGTTAATAATGGAGTTTTTAGCAAACCATAAGTAACCCACACCATAAGTAAAAGTTCATGCTTTAACAATAATTATTTTTTTTATTCGAATTTCTTAATATATTAAATTTTTGTTTCAAAAATTTTCGAACATATTATTTTTTAAGGCGTTTAGTAAATGAAAGTTTCATGCTTTAAATACAATTTTTTTCGCACTTATTAATATTCTCAACTTTTTTATATTCGAAAATTTTCGAACATATTATTTCTTAAAGATTTTAGTTATTAATGCATTTTTAACTTAATTTAGATTTAAATCTCATTAAATAATTATACACTATTCCACTTTAAGCATATGAAAACTCCACTGCCTCTAATTCTCCAACAAGATACTGTATGTCTAAGACATTTTGCCGCGCTTTGTCATTACTTTGGAGCGTTGCTCAAGTCACTATGTAAACACAATCAACAAATGCCATAATCAGCCATAACAACAACAACAACAATTGCAATAACCACAGCAATGAGACTAGTTGCACGACTGGCTTTGAAGCATAAACCTCAAACTTGCTGACGCAAGCACGTTTTTATTTCTCTTACCACTGACGCCGTTGCTTTTGTTATTGTTTTCGCTTATCCAAACAATGAACTTGACAGTTTTACAAAACAAAACAAAGTTGTGTATGTGTGTTTGCGTGTGTGCATAGCAGTATGTTTCCTTACATGTACGCAGCGGTTGAGCACACCGGAACAGCGCTTGGCTAACTTTTATTTGATATGCTGGCCCATGTGACTGGTGAATTTCACAGTTACACTGCATGCGGCCGCCATGAGGACTTTAAGCGCACCATAAAGCAGAAAAACCACAGCATTATTTGCCACGAAACACGCGCTAGTTAATTTTTTGCCAGCTTTGTAGTGAGTTTTCAGGCGCACGACACGGCGTATACGTAACTTTTGAACGATTTGCTGGAAATGTGACTATTTTTGCGTGTGTTTGCTGGAACACGGCACAGCTTTATAATATTTCACTTGAGATGCGCACATTTGTGCACGCCAACAACAAAAACAAATACTACATTCATTTCACTTTCTACACTTCGGCTTCGTCAATACCGCTTATCAATTCACATTCGTTATATGTGTGTGTGTGTTTATTTGTATATAACTGTATTTCACACGCACACTCACTTGCTATACGTTCTATTTTTCGCGCCGCTTATTTGTTTTTGTGTGATTTTTTTCTTTCACTTATTCTTCTTCTTCTTTCACTATTTGCCATTTGCTTCTTGCCTTTGTGGCTTTGTCGGAGCTCGCGTCTTCTTCCTTCGGATTTGCACCGCCCGTAGCCGCAGGATTCTTCTTACCAACTAAGCGACAACTAAGTTTTGTAACTGTTTATGAATTGTGCTAGTCACGAGACAGCGTGCGAGTTGACCTGTGCGTTCGTCACTTGTCGCACGCTCGGCTATTGCTTCGTGCAGGCGTTCGTTGAATTTCGGACTCACAAGCAGGCTGTTGGCCAAAGTGCGTTGTGCGCTTGATTTGTAAAAGTTTCAGTTATACATTAAAAAGCTCCTTTTGCTCAGCTTCCATTCATCGGCGGTGGCAATCGTTGGCATGCCTTCGTATTTACTCCTAATTCGCGGTGTGTGCTAAAGCACGGCAGATATTGCGCAACATGTTGCAAAGCGGTGCACAGCTGATTGCCCATTAGGATTGTAAGTGAGCGCCTGGAAGTTAAGCTCAGCGAATTGTTCTCTTTTAAAGACACTCTTCGTACTTTTTAGCGTACGACTTCTCCTTTAAGCGTTTTCTTATGCTCTCCCTCATCTGCTCTCTGTTCATTTTTGGCGGCGTATTCATTCTTTTGTGCTCTTTTCGCTCCCCATGCTGGTTGTGCGCTCTGCGTAGCTCAATTTCTATTGCTTATGCAAATTGTAGCATACTTTTCGGCGCAATGCGAAATTGATGTAGGTTAGTTTCGCTTCGGTTAGGCTGTTTGTAGTTTTTTATTTTATTTTCTTATTGTTTTTTTTTTTGCTTTTAAAGATATTTTCTATCGCAACTAATGGTATGTGCTGTAAAAGTGAGCGGTTGAAAAATTTCATGCTTTTAATGAAGCTTCTTCGAATTTTTAGGAGTACGAATACGAACTAATTTTTTTTTTTTTTTTTTTTGATTTGTTAAGAACTAGTTTTTAAGATTAGAATAAGAAGCTTTCTAGTATTACTCCCGAACGTAGGCAACATTTTAACTTCAAAGATTTGCCTACATTTAGGATAAGATTAACTTCCAATCACATTACTTACTTAATAAGACCTAGTTATTAAGATTTGAATAAGAGGCCCTTTAATATTACTCCTAAATGTAGCCAAGACTTTTTGTTAATCTCCTTTACTTCTTTTATTGTAGCTTAAAGCACATAAAGCTTGCCTACATTTAGGATCAGACCATAATAAAAGCAAGAACGACCTAAAAATACGAAATCGTTAAAAAAAATCAATTTTTATAAATTTTTTTCTTTAAAATGTACTGCAATTTTTAATCTGATTACACAAAAAAGTTTATTTCACAAAAAAAAATTATTTTTTTTTTCGCACCTAATTTTTCTCTTATTTTTTGCTTTTCAGTTATTAAATAAATCAAGAGTTGCATCAAGCAAACTGAAGAAAGCTGAAATAAAGTTTTTGTAAGTGCTAGTTTTCTCAAATATATTTTCTACATTACGATATTATACATTAATTAAGTCGTTTTGATTCGGCTATGACATATAAGAAATTAAAAATCTTACCACTTTCAACATTTTTTTCAAATATGATATGAATATACAGGGTAGGCCATTTAAAGTTGACCCATTTGCCCATTTGCCAAAATTAAGGCGTCGCGGATAATCAGCTGGGTTTAGTTTTTGTGCCATTTGAATTTTATATGGAAACATCTTCAAATCTTTATGAATTATGCGTCGGAGAGTGGTGCGAGAGATGTCTGATTCCTGAGAGCGGCGATAACTCGATGTCGATGGAGTCTCCTCAATACTGGCTCGTACAGCTTCGATATTTTCATCAGAACGTCTTGTGCGTTGTCTGGATGCATGACTGGCATTACTGAGATTACCGGTGTTCACAAATTTTGCGTATAAAGACTTAATTGTGTTCTTAACTGGAGCACTTTTCACTTTATTTTTTTTGCGAAACGCACGTTGAGTTAACACAATTGAAAAGTTATTTTGAATATAAAGCTGAACAATTTCAGCGCGTTCTTTTGGAGTGTTCTGTTCCATGGTATAAATTGTCTTCGAATGACGCTTCTAACGCGGTATGACATTAGCCGATTTGTCAGCGCTGTTAAAAGTTACAGCGTTGCCAGATGGGTCAACTTTAAATGGCCTACCCTGTATGTGCTCTCGAAATAATCTCACACTGCTATATTTAATATTATTTGCCAATATTCCTTCAACTTTTCAAAGATTCAAGTTTTGACCATTTTCTTTGCCCTCCAGACCTTGGTTCTGTCAGTGAAGCTAAACTTTAATTATCTATTGATGAAAGAGCTTCACTTCTTCTTGAGTTTCCTTGGTTTTGACAACAGGAACGCATTTAGCTTCTTCTAGAATATGTGGTAGCTTAGAACGTATTTTGTCGCAAAATTTGGCAAAAAAATCCACGAAAAACTATCAGAAAAGCTTAATTTAGATTATATAGTAGCTAAGGCGCTATTTTGGTGCAAAATTTGGTAAAAAAAAATCACGAAAAATCAAGCACAGGAATCAGATGTACTATCTTGATATAAAACTCATAACTAATTTTTTCGAAATTCCGAACGTTTTAAGCAATACTTCCCTCAAACAGCATCAAACATCAATTTTAGACGGCTTATGGGTTCTAAGATTCTTTTAGTGTAAAACTTTAGACAAAACGCTACCGTGGTCCTACAATACTCTGAGCAAAACGCTGACATTTCATCAAACATGAAATTCGTACGCAGTCTTCTATTTGTAGCACCAGTCTTTGAATTCCACGCCATTAACATATAACCTGTAATCAGTCATCAACATAACACTCCCAGCAAATTTTCAGCTATATTCTTATCAATATGATTACGTTTAAATTTATGGAAATTTCATTTTACAATTTCATTTCAAAACCAGCCGTTTCCAAACATCCTTTTCGCCTAACATATTTTAATATATATTTTACTAAATAGCATATAGTATGTATATAAAAATATGTATTCCAACACATCCTTTCCTTCCACATAACAACTCATTAAACAGCTTCTTGCAGCAACACAGAAATATCAGCAACAACAATAACAACGCGAAAGCAGCAAACCCAACTGCATACCATTTTTATGTAGGTCAATTTTTCAAGCACAGCACACTTTTATCAAATGTCATTTGTCTCCAGCTGCCACTTGATGTCGTGTGTGCTTTTGCCTTCATTTCATTTTTTGCCATATTCACTTTAGCTACCTTCTTCTTTATAATGTTTTTCGTCTTGAGCACCACTCGGCAGGCCTCTATGCCACACAAATGCCCACATACACAGACACACACACACACAGACACGAGGTAGTTGTACAGTTTAGAAAGCGCACTCACTCGACGCTCAACAACTGCGCTTCGGCTGGGCAAATCTCCTTAAGGAAAAACAAATTAAATAAATTTCACTTTTATTTTAATGCGAGAGAGCGCAAATACTCGGCTTTCGCTATTTGTTTGGCTCCCTCAGCTGTTTGTTGTTTGGCGTATGTGCTGCTGCTGCATTGTTTGTCGTGTTGTTGTTTGTGTGCCAAGTCAAGTCTATTTCCATTCGCCTTTTAACCTGATTTCATTTTGCGTGTCCGAACGCAATATCTCTTTTGTTGTGACATTTAAAAGCGTGAGCACCACGTTGTATGTTGCTGC
This sequence comes from Bactrocera zonata, assembly GCA_037783105.1. Taxonomy (NCBI): domain Eukaryota; kingdom Metazoa; phylum Arthropoda; class Insecta; order Diptera; family Tephritidae; genus Bactrocera; species Bactrocera zonata. Next base: position 145,032 of record JBAWJQ010002842.1, on the reverse strand, counting down.
GCGTGAATTGTGGTGAAACAATGTTGCTGCAACATGATTTTGTTTTTGTTTGATAAGCCACAACTTGCAGCAATTTTGGTTTGTGCAAACGGTAATGTGGTGAGTAAGGTGAGAACAGTATGTGTTAGATGGGATTTTAACGATGTTTACGTTCTCACCGACGTTATTTTTGTAGAAATATGGATCACTGATTTCACCGGCCTACAAACCACAACAAACCGTTTTTGGTTCTGTTCTGGATGATCTCTTCAGGTTGCTCTTCGTTCCAAATGGGGTAATTTTTAGTTTACCTACCCATTGAGCCTAAAATAGGCCTCATCGCTGACCAAAAGTTGGCACGCAAACGTCGGATCTTCTTTGAACTTCTTAAAAACCCATAGAGCAGAGCGATGTCACTTAGGAAGCTCGAGGTGCTTCAGTTCTACCACAAGCTTTATTTTATACATTTAAAATTTATGATCTCGACGTAAAATTGTTCCATACGTCAGCCTGAGTAGCAACTCAGCAGCACCGAATGTTGGCAAATCGATTCTCAACGGTATGCGGGTACACTCTCAGTTATAGCTGCTATATTTTCTTCACTGCATGCTGAATGAGATCTAAACGGTCGAATATTATCCAATAATGTATCCCGGATCTCAAGATAGGATATGGTGTTACCAATAATTCACTCAGTAGGCCGATTATATTGACCATAAGTTGGAAGCGATGTTTGGGCGTATGTCTTTCAATAATGAAATGCCGAACAATACTGAACCCGCACGTCGACTGGAAATATCAAACCTTCGTCAGTATTTCGCCCATAAAAAAATTTTAAGACTTCCAACTAGAGATAATATATTACTATTCGCCTATGGAACCGATGGATATTCTCAATTAAAATGTTTTCAAACCAAAAGTGTCAATATCTACACCATATTAAAAAGTTATATCAGAATATTGAAAACTTATAATAAGATATATAGTATATGTGGACGATCCCGAATCAACATGCCACTGAATAAAGCGAAGGTATAGAGATCATCATGAAGGAGTATGGCACATCATAGTTACAAATTATCGATTATTAGTCAAATATGAGTTTTCTTAAGTGCATCTGAAAATGATATATTTTAAAGCATTCTGGATAACACTCTTTGTATATATTTCATTTCGAATTCTCTCAGTTTTTTTAACGAGCGGATCATTCGTCTTTTAATGGTGACTTTAAAAACTCTCGATAAATAAAAAGAATATTTAAATTATTAAATTTTGAACTTCAAAAAGGCCTCTTTCAACAAACTTTTCTCTTTCATTTGTATATAATATAGGGTGGGCCATAAAAAGTTTTAAATTCGAAGATAGATCGTAAAAGATTGAGTGTAGCGTTTGCTGTATGGCACGTAGCGCCGTTCTGCTGGAACTAAATGTCGTCCAAGTCTTCCGCTTCAATTTGCCTAAAGAAAAATTCGGTTAACATTGCGCGAATCGCTCATTGATGGTTACGGCGGTTCCTTCTTCATTTTCGAAGAAAAATGGGCCGATGATTCCACCAGACCAAAATCCGCACGTACAGTGATTCGTGCTGGGTGCATTGGCTTCTCGACGATTACGAGCGGGTTCTTTGTGCCCCAAATGCGACAATTCTTCTCGTTAACGTAACCATCGAGATGGAAATGAGCCTCGTCCGAAAAGATGATTTTTCGGTAAAATTGACCATCCTCGGTCAAACGAAATTTGGAAAAAAGTTTTTAATATTTTCCAGTTTTCTTCTAGTGAATAGCTACCCATTTCGTAAATTTTAGACTTTTTACTGAATATCTGTCACTTTCCGAATGGTATTTGACGTCTCCAATGTTGAAATATAGATAATTCAAATTTACAACGTTAGATGACGCACCCATAAATCGATCGTTATTGTAAAATAGAGTATAGAGAGGCATCAAACGCCGGAGCTCGGAACTTTAAACTCTCCCACGGAGCCACCTGATTAAGTATTACTTCATGGGAGTGATAAGACTTAAGTCTCCTCTGTGGCATAGAGGCCTAATATGTTCTATATGTCTCAGTTTTGTCATTGGACTGGCAAATGAGCGTCGCCAATTTTCTACCGCAGGGTTGTGCGCTGGGTTTGGGACCCGCCACGTTAAAATTCTTGATAAAGCGTTTAGGATTTTATTCATTTTTCCTGCAGAGTTTTTCTGGTAATCCCCAAATTTGAGGCTTGAGTCTATTATTACTCCCAGATAATTTACATAGCTGTGGCTGGGAATGAGTCTCACACTCCCCTATGGTTAGAGATATACTTTACTCCACTTTTCTAGCAGATATGAGCAAGACTTCACTCTTTTGCTCTGCTAGTTCTAAACTCATTGAGGGAAACAATTAACGCAGATTATCATTGCATTTGCTCTGTTACTCATCTAGGTGTTTAGCCACTCCACAATAAGGTTGTCTGAATTTGCAACTAATTGAACGGTTTTTGGTTGGTGTCTCCTTAGCACCACATTATATACTATTTTCCATAGAAAGAGGCCTAGAACCGAGCCTTACGGCACTCCACTCAAACGTATTGTGTGCTAAGCTTTTTTAATTTTCCACAATTTGATGTCAACTTCTTAGTTTTTTTGCATTTATAGCTCTCAAAATGTGTATACATTAGGGTGCGTACAAAAAAAAGCGATTTTCACTTGGTACTCTGAAGTTCTGAGACCCATCCAAGAAAATTTCTGTAAGTAGTAGCTCTTAATTGCAACGGGAAGGTTCTTTGTCCTTATCTTATCGTTTTCTCTATTTTTTCTTAATATCTAATAAAAAAAATTCAAATCTCGGTTCTAACTTCTTGAAAAAATATCTCTTTTCATAGAATTTGTAGGATATTGAATGCTTTTCAAAAAGGTATCTTACGATTTTTGCATAAACCTAACCGTTTAAACGATATTAACTCTTAAAATTTAGTTATTTTCAATTTTTTTTTTTTTTTTCAAAGAAAAAAATTATTAAAAATCGAAAAGCTCACAGTTTTGTAGGAAACAAAATTTATTTTTTTTTTTTGTAAGTGACTACTTTTGTAGAGTAGACAATTTTTACAAAACTTAGGTTTACCGATTTCTAATGTCTTTTCTTTTTGTCCTACTTATTACACAGATACCATACATCAAGCCCTTATTAGAGGAAACTACATCTTAGACTTTCGCATCTAATTTTAGCAGGAATTCGTATCTGGTTTACTTTCTTTAAATAAAATCTGGATAGAAAAAATTGCTTGTCTACACCTACTTAAGCACTTTATCTATAAACGAATGTTATCATATACTTTAGGTCTTTTTAGTTTAGTCTCATAAACTCTTGAAAGTTTGGACAGGAATAGAAAGAGTTCGCTATTCAAATATACCGGAATATATTATTTATTTAATTATATTTATATCATTATTTATATAGAAAGAACTAGTTTTTAGAATTTCCCTGAGAAATGTGGGCACACATATTTTTTTTTTTAGTTTTTTTAATTTACCGCTATTACGGAAAAATTCATCAGATTCAAAAATATTAATTAACAATTATAAGCAAAAAAATTTAATTACAGAACTTCAGAATGACTGTAATAATCCATTTTGTTGAAGTGGAAATAATGTCATTACAAATTAAGGCAATAAACACACAGTTACACAGATACAATATTAAAAGAAAAATCCAATTCCTGTATAATACTGGTACAACGTTGCGTATACGCAACATTCATGCGCCGCAGTAGAATAGCCCAATTAAAGCGAATACTATAAGCCCGTGCACATTCACACAATCATACACCAAAACACATATACAAATACACATACACATAGCGCCACACAATCATACCCCAGAAGACAGCCACTGCAATTACAAATATCGATTTTTTGATAGAATCTACAATTTCGACAAAATACATTTAAAATGTAATAATCATTTTGTAAACTTCTTACAAAAACAATACACCATAACACAGCAACAACAATTATACTCATTTGCATAGCTATTATGAGTACAGCAAATATTTGTTGGACTACTTAGGCAGCAGAGACCCGAAATGCGGGCCACTACGGCACAAAACCCAGGCGACGCTATATAAATTTCAAATGCCAACAACAATAAAGTATCTACGTGCTTATGGCTGTGTGTGTGTGTGCATTTGCGTTTTGGTGAAAGAGTTTGCATAAAATTACGCTTACGAAGACATAAGGAATGCATAAAATTAATTGACGTCGCATTTTGCATACTAAAATGTTGGCCGAAACGAAATACAAAATTTGTAATTGTATATGTTTGTTTGTTTGTAATGAAGCAACTCTTTAGCAACAAAATTGAATGAGTAAATGAAGTACATGAATATTAATTTTAATTTGTGCAAACAGCAGGCAAACAGCGTTCAATGCTTGTGGGAATAGTTGAAGAGCGCATAGAGTGCCGAAAAGAGGTACGCCGGGAGAAGAATCGCAAAAAAATGTTAAGAGAAGATAGAAGTAAGGAGCAACCACATTTTCAAGGCTGAATACGAAAATATGCGAAATAGTATTCTCAGAACACCTGTCAAATAAATATGTCCTCGGAGCTATTTGTCATGAAACTTCTCAAATTTCGTCAACTTTTTTTTTACAAAAAGCGCAAAATGAGGCAAACTTATATGAGAAGTTTATGATAAACGAAATTATAATAATAATTTTCAATTATGACTTATTGTCTTCTAAAAATTCTAACTCATTTGTATTAAACTCCACTTTATAGTGTTTACACGATGTAGTTCTTGGCTTTAATGAAGTGGGCGCCTCATTGTAGGCAATATTTTTAAAAATTTGATTAAAGCATTCATCAAACTGCATTGCCTACATTTGGGAGCCAACGAATAATACAAAACATTTTTCTCGCTCCCTAAGTATACACTTAATTCTATTTTTCACCAACACCAAGTTAGAAAGCCTCTATGTGGCAACCATTCTCTTCGTTTCTTAGATCCGTTTTCTTTAGAGACCCACCTATTTCTAGGAGTCCTTTCTTAAAGCATGTATATTCGGAGTCATTTTCTTAATATTATATTTATGATTACTTCTAGGTAGCAACCACTCTCCAAACTTATTTAAATAATTATTAAAAATGCTATTGCCAACGGATTTCTGATGATTGTTAAGTTTTCCACACATTTGGTAATATTTTCAGTTTCAGTTTTATTGATCGGTGGCAACTCTTTTAAAAACAATTTCTGTACAAAAAAATTTCTCGAATATCTTTTCATGTTGTAAATGTTGTGCTGTGTTTTGGGTGTGGAAAATTTTTTAAAAATATGTATTTTTTTTGCAAATGGCGACCCTTTATTAAAATATGACTAAATAGAGGATTTATGGAACACTTATAGGAATAGCTTTTAACTATTTATGTATATTTCGAATCATTTTATAATATATTGTATACGGTACAGTTTTTCACAGGCGGCAACTCTTCGAAATTTTATCTTAATGAAAAATCTCGCAAATATGCTTCTGGTAAATGTTGTTTTACTTGTATATTAATTATTATAGACTTTGGAATATTTAAAAAAAATTTCACGATAAGCAATCGGTCTTTCTTAGCGCTTTAGTTAAGTCATTATGAAGACAATTACTTTGTAATCGAGAAGTCTATCATTAGTCTACAGTCTTTCGGTTCAAAGTACTACAATCGTCTAAAGAAATATGAATATTAAACAAGACAATTAGTTGCCTAACTTATTATAGTATTAGCAATCTAATGGAAATAAGCCTTTGTTGTATTCTTTTCTTCTACAACTATTTCTACAATATTTCTATTTCTATGGCCCAAAGCACTCTCGTAATTGTAGTAACAAGTCGCTGAAGGTGGTGAGTTAAACAGCCGCACGCGTCTAATTATATATTAAATGTTTAGCGCCTACTTGCTTTGCATTACGGGACACGCCCAATTCGCGCATAATATACAAATTAAATATTTATAACCCTCAATTGCCGACGGCTGTCGGCAGTTATGACCATCAATGGGCAAATACAACAATGCGCGCTGAATGAGCACAAGCAAAACAGCACAATAATCAAAATAACAAATAGCTCCTAGCTGCCACTGCGCTCTTACCCTTACATGCTGCTGGTCAGCCCACAATTCGGTTGCGGCGTCGGCGGCGAGAATTCCACGCTGTAGGCGCTTACTCTTCCGCCTTGATTATTCAGCGAAATGGTTATTATGCGTGCAAGCCTTGTTATTTTAACACCTTCGAAATTAGCCGTCTCCGAGACAGTCGAGTCATCAGAAAATGAATGTTGTTTTGTTAGTTGTAGGGGTCCTTAACGTTGCTAGCGATGTGACGTCTTTTGGAGGCACTTTTAAGTTGTTTAATTAGTGGTAATTAAGAAAGGCGAATGGAATATATTTTTAAAAGCGGATCAGATCTATCTGCAATCAGCAAAGTTTTATTTATTATCTATTTTGAACTGGCAGTAGAATTTTATAATAACTATATAGTTTAAAATTAAAGTAAATTCTAACCTAGAGTACTGAAATTCATGTATTTTAATAATGATTTTTCCTAAACGTTTTCCTGAATTCATAACTTACTCTCATGGGTACCCAAATGATGAAACATAGTTACAATATAAAAATCCGAATGTAAAAAATTTAAGGTTATTAACCGTGGCAGCGTAAGATAGAGAACAGAGTTGCCACCTTTGAAAAATTACTGAGTTTGTCATAAACTGATTCAAAATTGTAAGAAATACTTGAAAAAATATTCCGGCAAGGCTTCCTAAAATCTGCAAATCATTTATATTTTAATAAAGGGTTGACATCTATAGAAAAAAGTTATTTCAAAATTTATCTAAACATGAGGCAATTATGTCGACATTTATCAAGTATATATTTGAGGGATTTTTCATTTAAGAATATTTTGTAAAAGAGTTGACACCTGTGCAAAATACTGAATATATCACATATTACTTTTAAATATAAATACTTAAAAAATATATATCGACAAGTGATCCGTAAATATTTGATTTAGACATATTATAATAAAGGGTTGCCATCTGTAGGGAAAAATTATTTATGTAAAAAATTGCCTAAACTCAAGGCAATTAACAGTAAATGTTCTCACGTATATTTAAGAGATTTTTTATTTAATGGAGTTGCCACCTATAAAAAGTTGTGAATAATCACAAAATGCTTGCAAATATAAATATTTCGGAAAATGTTCCCTAAATCTTCAATTAAGTCGTAGTTTACTTAGAGGTTGCTATGCATCGAAAAAAATTATTTCAAAATTTGTCCTATTCAAGCCGATTACAAGTATGAATAGCTGGATAACCTACACGAATGTAATTCAAATAGGTAAATACTGAGTTAAGGGGGTATTCCACTGTAGAATTTTGAAAAATACGATTTTTTTACATAAATTTAAAGTTTGGACTTTCAAAAATATGACCTTGGAAGGATTTTTCTAAATTCGACTTATTTTCGGAGATACAGCCGACTTTGTGGGATGGCGCCGTGTTCACTAGAATTGTCTCCTAAACTTTAAACACGTTTTTCTCGAAACTACTTTTTTCCACACGGTACCAGCATTATCTCAAGTTCTATACAACCGATTTACTTGAAATTTTGTGCGAACTTTCTTTATATAATCCTTTAATATTTAAAAAAAAATTCAGGAATTTCAAAAAACAGCGTAAAAAATGATTTTTATTTTCAGGCAGTCGCCATTTTTCAAAAAAAAATTTTTCGTGTTCCCGGACTATGACAGCATCCTTACTGATTAAGAATTTCTTTTGATTTTTTTTTTCAGACCACCAGGAGAGTCAGGATCAATGTCACCAGGATGCGCCATTTTTTTTTTTAACGCCTGTCTCACCTCCTCTCCCCCTCTCATTATTTTAGTTTTTAATATTTTTTTGCAAAATGTTTTTCTGTATTCTTAAGATATCAATAAAAACACCATAAAAAAGTGGATAGTAAAAATATTTTTGGTTTTTTTTAAATAAAATTCAAAAAGCTGCTCAAAATTTTATTTCTGGAGTAGAATACCCCCTTAAATTTCCTTAAAATGTTTCAACAAAGCAATTTCTACAAATATAACTCGAGAAAATGATATTTCAAATGCAAGTTTCTTGCAAGAAGTTTTGTTGTAGCAGGATCGATATCTTAACAACAACTGCAAAGAGCTACTAGAAGCTCATTATTAATTTAATTTCGAAGGCGGTTCTAATTCTGGGTTAAAAACTTAAATGATAACCGCTTTCTTCTCTTTCTTCTTTACTGGTGTAGACAAGGCTTTGGCGGTTATAGTTGAGTTAACACAAGCGCGGTAGTCGTTTCCTCTTTTGGGTATTTAGCGCTAATTCGAAATACCAAGTGTACACCTGATCTCTTCGACGGAGTGGAGGTCTTCCTCTGAATAGTCTCAGAGCTGGATTGTTTTCATCTATTCGGATGACATAACCCAGTCAGCGTTTGCTGAACTATGCCAATATCGTCGTACACATCGTACAGCTCACCAACCCAATGACTGCGGTAATCGCCGCTGCCAAAGGACCTTAAGTCTTCCGCAAAATCTTCCTCTCAAAAACTCGTAGCGCCGACTATTGAGATGTCGTCATTTCCAAGATTAGGCGCATGGTTAAAATCTGGTAGATTGTAGATTATCCAGGTCTACAGTCAACTGATAAGATCCAATTAATAATTGGCGTAGAGTGTGCGGTCCCCCGCTTTGTGGATTGGAATGCGCACACTTAGGTTCTAGTCTTCTGTCATGTATTAACCAATGTACAGTCAAATAAGTTGTAGTAGCTTTTTCTCTTTTTAAAGTCGTTTTTGGTTCAGTTTAATTTTTTTCAACAGGTGACAACTCTGCTGAAAATCGAAGTTATATGCTATGAATTTTGTGAATTTAGCACGTCAAATACGAAAGTTTTCCATTCAAGAACTTATTTCCGATCGTCAGGTTTGTATGGCAGCTATGTCATAGTGGTCCAATTTCGACAAACGAGCAGCTTCCTGAAGAGAAAACAAGAAAAAACGTTAACTTCGGTTGCACCAAAGCTAAATACCCTTCACTGGTGCATTTCTGTTAGTAACTATGTGTTCAATTTGTATGGAAGCTATATGCTATAGCAATCCGATCTATACAACTTCTTCGGAGGTTATATTGTTGCCTTAGAAAATAATCTATACCAAATCGAATATATCTTGTCAAATGTGAAAGTTCTCCATACAAGCATTTGATTCCGATCATTCAGTTTGTATGGCAGCTATATGTTATAGTGGTCCAATATCGGCCGTTCCGACAAATGAGCAGCTTCTTGAAGAGAAGTTGACGCTTGCAAAATTTCAAAAGGATATCTTAAAAACTGAGGAACTAGTTCGTTTATGTTATATACAGACGGGCAGACAGACGGGCATTGCTAAATCGACTCAGCTCAATATACTGATCATTTATATAATATATATACTTTATAGGGTCTCCCACGCTTCCTTCTGGGTGTTACAAACTTCGTGACAGACTCAATATACCCTGGATTAGTAGCTCATTTACTGGTCGAAATTGGTTCAATTTTGATTCTTTAAGCAGGTCTCGCCTCTAATTAAAGTTGGAGACAAACCCATTACTTTTCTAAAAGAGTTCTCAAACGTTTGGCAAAAATTCAGGTCCCACTATAAGAGCTCCTCGTACCTGACGCTTCCTCTTCAAAAAGCATCGATTATCGCATATCCAATAAAGCTTTTTTTCTACTAACGAGAGCAAAAGCATCCAAAAATATAAACCAAAGGAGCATTTAAAAAACTGAAGCAACGGTTGTATGTGTTGATTGTGCGAAAATAAGTGAGTGTGCCCAATATTTCCGCACCCAACACTGTCATGCTTTCAAAGTGAGAAAAATCAAGTAAAAGTTGCCTTGTTTTAAATAAAGCAACAAACCAGCACGTCAGGAAAGTTAAAAGTCTATATTATTTACAGTCGACAGATACAAATAGGAATTTACAACCAAAGTATGTGACGAATGGCACTAGTGCTTGCGCGTTCGGTTGACAGCGAAACTCTAAAAGTCTCTTCTTAAGAAAAATAAAAAGTAACATATGCATATGTGTGTGTGTGTCTGTTTCTGTTTATAAACTGTTTAAAATATTCGCTGCCTCAGCGTAGCGAAAGTGGTCATCAACATATTTTATGGCCCACAATTTTTTTTATGAAAATTTTTTTTTCTCTTTTTTTTATATTATTTTTATTCACCTTATAAAGCACTGTGGTTGCAAATAAACATTTGGCAAAACTTTTATTCAATGTGTATGTATGCATGTGCTTGAGTCTGTGGCTGAAAGTGTGAAGTTTTGGTATAGGTATTCACGAGGTTGGTTGGTTGGTTGATAAACAAACAGTTAACTATACAAACGATACATATATTTACACAACTGGTTACAGATAGATCCAGTTCTTCTAATAAAATGGCTACTAAGAATCAATGTATGACTTGATGTTAATGATGTTGTCACCAAAATATCGGGAATCATTTGTCCATATCGCTCTCTATTGAGAGTAACCTTAACTCCATATGAAGCAATATACATCGGCATCATATGACTGCCAGGCCAAAGCTGTATTGTAAGAAAATATAAGGCTTATGAGCTTGCTAGGACAGGGTCAGCTTCCAACGTTGCGGTCAGGGTTGTTGGGCCTCATACAAAATTAGCAAGCATAGTTCAACTACCATCAGCTGTATATGTAGTCGCAAGGTTCTTCTGGCTCAGGATAAAATTAAGAAATCCAGTAAACTCTTCGCTCTCAACAAAGCCCAACTTTCAATGATTCTAGGAGCTCTAACTGGACACTATCCAAACGGATCTTATGCAGTAAGATTGAACATTTTACCGAATGCCAGTTGCATTAGCTGTGGAATCACCTCAACATTCCTCCTGAAATGTTCCGCTTTGGCCAGATCAAATTTAAAACCCCTTGGATCGAATACTTTTCGACATCCAGTTGAAATATCGGAAAAAGAAATAAAGCAAATAAGCAGATTTGTAATGAGTTATGATAAGTTTTGCCGATAGATGATATCCAACTATTACTTTTTCATGTGGCTTTATTAAAAAGTGTTCATAAAAGCCTACGTGTGGCCACCCCACATTGAGGAATCCATCCATCTAACCAAATGGAGCTCCTTCCTGTTCCCAATAAATAGTTATTGAGATTGAACTACCTGTTCCAGCTAGCTCATCAATACTGCTGTGGTCAGAGACCCAAACCAGCAGCTCATTGCTAGCGATATGGAGTCAAGCCATCATTAGACTAGTCTGTAGCGCACACTTAGGGAACTCAATGCTCTTATCGCTATCCTACCATCGGAATGGATAATAACCACTCTGAAGGAGGCTGCGTTCCAGAGTAATAGATTTTCTGCTACCTTTATGGTAGCCACCGCTGCTGGGAAGACACCACGGTCAGCAAGCCTAAAACAAGAACTAATGGAAAGCTTCGGATAGTGTACACCTCTAACATACCTCTCTGTAAGCTTTGATCCAAACGTAAAACCAGTCCTCCGCACTCCTCGTTCAGCCAGTCCTTACCTTCCATCCTCACCTACAAACAGATAAGCGAAAACCAAGATAAGGCTCGACAAGCTAATGGTCCAAGTATTTTGAAATGAAATTAAAGTGTGCGAGGATTCCAGAATGCCCAAACGCAAAGTCGCCTAAGTATTCAGATTCTTTGAGTAGCCGCGGTTCCCATTTACACTTTTCAAAGTTTAGGAAATTGCCTTACACAAGACCAACTGAAAAAAACCGTTCAGTTGAAGTTTTGTTTTATAGCTAATAAGATATCCTAGAATCACTCCCATTTTATCAAACTGTCCTCGTAATAAATAAAATTTCTTTCAGTGAAAACAAATTTATTTTGTATACTTCTGCTTTCAAATTCGCTAAAACATATGCAACATCAAGTGCTTTGTAAATAAATTCAAACAAATGATGGCACTTCGGTGGTTTTTGTAGTTTTGTTGAAGAAGAGTGAATGTATTATTCAATTATTAACAGATTATTCGATGCAAGAACTATTTGTTCTGTACTTTTTTATTTATTTTTTTTTTTTTGTTTTAAGTATTTATCGGAAGCTACTTCAGAAAATTCCATAAAGGTGTGTAAGGAAATCTTTTGTTTCAGATAGACAAACCCGCTTGAGTTCATTTAGGTGAAAACTTTTGTGCCAAAGATATTTAATTAAACTTTACTTGGACTCTTGAAAGTCATTACAGATAAAATCCCCCATTCACTTCTTTACCATGAACAAATAGAGATAGATCTACTTTAAAATTCCCCCTTAATCAAATTTAGGGTATATCAAACAGATTTTTCTCAGAAATAACTAACATTAGTACTCTCACGATGTGACTATGCCGATTATAAGTCTGCTTTCATGGAAGAGCTATCCATTTTATATCTATAAAGTCCAAACACGTTACTATCCTTTCATTTACGGTGGTCGCTAATACACCATTTGAGTAGAGACGATAAAAGTATGGTTGACAGCGTTCAATTGTATTCGATCTTATAAGTCGCAAAGCCCCTAATGGCTTATGCAAATTATCTCATGCGTTTAATGCATATTTCCACCATCTCGGATCTGACAAACGTGGTATAATCAAGAAGGAAGTGTTAAGACGTTTCCATTCGTCGTATTCCTCCATACAGTTTCTGCAGCTGGCGTCCAGTACGCCATGCTCAATCTTACAGCATGCACGTCGATAAGGCAATAACTCCCACAACTAGAGACAGGCTAGTCTTACTGAGAGCAAAGAGCTCATTGCATCTCTTACGATCTATCTTGCAACAGCGCATGAATTGACGACATTGGAAAAGCTCCCAGCTATACACTAAGATAGCACATGTTTACATTATAGCTACAGTAAGGCTAAGGTGTCTTTTCTTGCCAAGTCGTCAGCTTTAGCGCTTTCCTGCTATGACCTGGCACGCGTATAGCGTGGTAGTGATAACAAGTGTAAGCATTTCTTAACTTAAACGAATGTAAATGAGCTTAAGGCTGATATCGCCGTTCTGCTATTATAGTAGAGAGTCACTTCTCCGAAGGCGGCTGCACTCCAAAACCACTACTTTGGTTGGTCGGTTGCTTGAAAAGGGTGGCACATGGGCGACGAACCGCAGGCGGTTGAACTTATGCCATAATTTAGCCCGTTGTGCTACCGGGGGCTACCAATTCAAGCCTTATCCAGCAACTCAGTTGTCCACTGTATCCTAAGTTGCAGTATTTGTAATCCTTTTCATCTAGCGGTAGGCTGGGCATTCGAATAGATAATGTTTTAGCTCATGCTCTGTATTTCCACAAAAGTACCTTATTGGCAGCAAATTCGGCTTAGAAAATAATTTAATAGTAAGGAAGTCTGAAGCTGACTGACGTTCATAGAGAGTTTCAAACAATATGTCTACCAAACTTGACACATTTTAGAGAAAGAAGCTCATTGCCCTTTTAACGCACACCCCATTTCCCTTAGAAGTGGGCAGAGAAAAGGGCTATGATCCAAGAAAATACGCTATAAACTCAAAACGTGCTAGGATTTTCAAATGTTCAGGCACGTCTTCACTTAGAGACTCAGATTTTCTGAGTCTGATAGCAACTTTCGCGGCCATGGACATACCAACGATATCTATGGGTATTATGTGTAGAATGGCAAGCAAATTTGTGTTAGAAATTTAATCATTGGATTGAAGAGATCGCCTCTGCGAAAGCAATACAAAATAAGGAAAGATATTATTTTATCTTATATTCGATTTATATATATATATATATTTTTTTTTTATTGTCAGTTTTATTTTTCAGGTAGGCTTAGCTAAGACATTAACTTGAGTATTGATCATCTTATTCTCTCTTTTCTATGGAAATATTCTTCCGATATGGAGGATATAACATATATATTTATATATAATTGATTCCCATTTAGTTAAGGAGCTTTTGTGCTTTAGAGTGATGCCAAATAGTACATACAACGCGCCGGGAAAATGTTGATTAATACTTGCTTGGATGATTTTTTTTGTGATGTACGAAGAATGCTCCAAAAGTGAGATGTTTTCCATCACTTCTTGTTATCTTATTTACGTCCGCAGCTTCTACTAAACTCCTCTGCTCTGTAAATCAGTAAAATAGTGTCTTAGAGCAGTTCCTTTTGGTTACAGTTCCATTTAAAAAACAGTAGTACTGTAGCATTAGGAATTAAATAAAATCCATTGCTCTGTTTATAAATGTATGACCATATACTACTGTGCCCAAAAAATAAAGTGACATTGTATTTATTTTGAAAATACTTTATTTATTCTTCAAATCAATTTCATCCCCTTCAAAGTAATCCCCTCCCGATGCAATTCACTTATGCCAACGGATTTTCCCATCTTCGAAACACTGGTTGTAGTCACTTTCCGGCATGGCCTTCAGTTCCGTCTTCGCTGTGGCTTGAATCTCCTCTATCGTATAAAAACGGTGTCCCCGGAGCGGTCTTTTGAGCTTGGTGAACAGCCAGAAGTCGCACGGCGCCAGATCAGGTGAATACGGTGGTTGCGGAATGATATGGGTTGAGTTTTTGGCGAAATGATCACGAATTACGAGGGCAGTATGGGATGGTGCATTATCGTGGTGTAAAAACCAAGAATTGTCTTTCCACAATTCCGGCCTTTTTAGACGGATAGCGTTACGCAGACGACGCATAACGTTCAAATAATATTCCTTGTTGACTGTTTGACCGGTTGGAAGGAATTCATAATGCACAACACCACGATAATCGAAGAAAACAGTCAACATGACTTTGATTTTTGAGCGACTTTGGCGCGATGTTTTTGGTCTCGGCTCTCTTTTGGCACGATACTCGCTCGATTGATCGGTTGTTTCGGGGTCGTAAGCATAGATCCAAGTCTCATCGCCAGTTATAATGCATTTTATGACACCCTGGTAGTCGGAAAGCATCGTTTCACACACTTCAACGCGACGCCTTTTTTCCAAACAATTCAATGTTTTCGGTACCAGTCGAGATTTGACGCGCTTGAGGCCCAAAATACGGCCTTTCGATATGCCAACTTCATCAGCAAGGTCTCTAATTGTTAATCGACGGGTTTTCAACACCAATTCTTTGATTTGTTGAACGTGAGTTTCGTCGGTTAAGGTTAATGGTCGCCTTGGACGCTCTTCGTCTTCGACACGTTCACGGCCGGCTTGGAACTCACTATACCACTTGTAAACAATTTTTTTAGACATAGCCTCATCATCAAAGGCTTTCTGCACCATCCTCAACGAATCCGTAGCAGAGAATTGATTCCGCAAACAAAATTTAACGCAAATTCTTTGCTCAACAAATTTCGACATCGCAAAAAACGAAAAACTCACTTTTAGCAGCTCACAAAACGACACGTATCTGAAGCACTAATGAATATTTTGACATGAAATTTGACATAAATATGACTGACAGTACTACCAACCTAAAAAAAATAATTCTCCAAATCCTTCTACGCGTGCAGTTTAAATTCAAATATCACCTTTTTGGACACAGTAGTATACTTAAAAACTTACAAAAAAAAAAACGAAAGAGCTATTGTACATTCTGTGCAACATGTCGCGAGAGCCAAGAGATGGAGGTTATGCCCCGAATCGTTCAAAATCTCAAGGTTATACGCCATTAATTAGCTCATTTCCTATATGCGCCTCAAAGAACGGGAAGGAAAAATACAATTACAGTTAACTTAATTACAGAAATTAATTGCATATACTATATATAAGTACCGTTAAGCAACCGCGTACTCTAGTGGCTGCAATAACTTAAAATACGCAGGAAAATTCGGTTTTATTAAAATTCGGAGAACAAAACGAAACAAACGCACGCACGCCTACGGAAGCTGCGCGAAAATTGAAAGTGATCGGAAAGCGAGAAAGCAAAATTGCACAAAAGCAGGTGAAGGATGAAACAAAAGTGCTATCTACAAGATCTCGCCAACGCTGTCTTCGCTGCCGGTTGCACCTGACTCGCACGACGCGCGCTTAAAAAGTAGCGAAACGCCAGCAGCCAATGCGAAAGGATGTAGTAACGGTATTCGCAGCAAGGACACGACAGCGCACAATTACGTTGCAAGCAAATGTTGCACACAAAAAGATGTGGCAAATAACGAGGCGATACATAAACATGAGGCAGCGAAAGGACTGCGCAGCAACAACAGCAACAACATTTTCTTAAAAACATGCTGAAAATATACGAAATTTAATTAAAAATTCTTGACGAAAAAGTTCACCGCTCCTGTCGAATCGCTGGCGCTTGAGCTGTGCTCCAGCTCGCTGCAGTTGTTTTTGTAAAATGTAAAATGCTTTCATTTGCTTTCAGCTGTTGCTTTCATTACACGAATGACTATGCGAATGAGTGGGTGGAAATTATGCGTTGCACGTTTTGTGGTTTGCAGCCGCGGAAGAAATTACCTTTAGCTCTCCTTAATGAAAATCGTTCGCCGAAAGGATACACAGGACTTACAGTGGATTGGGAAAAGGTTACCGCTACACTTGCTGTAAGTTTTTTTTTTCGGTGTCCAGTTATTTTTACAGGCGAGCGAGTGTAAATGCAAATGTAATTATGCCACATCAAAGTGATTCGATAAGGATTAAGCGTTAATGATAAATAATTGAATCGTATTGGGAAATACGTTGAAGGGTTTTGGGCCACTGGACTTTTGGCACGTAAGCAAAGAATTGAAATTACTAACGAACGCGGTCGGTATGCAGATATAAAAGATAAGTTTGCCGCTTTCAGTAGCACAGAACGTGCTGTAATGCTGTTCGAGGTGTGGAGCTCGGTTGACAGTTTCTGCGAAGTCTTAGTAAGGTGACAAGCTTTACGCTTAGCAGTACACCGCAGATCCCTAACTCCAGTATTACAACTTTTTCTCTGTGCGAACAGAGAATATATGACAACACTCATAAGCTGTCACCGATTTAGCGCTGATCATTAGAAAATCATCAGAACTAATTCTTTGGACTAAGCGAACGATATCATTCAGTTGTCCTTCAAATACTCAAAACTTCAAGTTGGTAGCAATTTGGCCATCCAAAGAGGACTTAAACTCAATACTAGTGAGATGACAGTATTGCAGATTGCCGACACGCCCCTCGACTGTCTTCAAAAGTTATTCTGATCAAGCATTACCAGTATTAGCAAGGCTAATCTATGGACCTCTTCAAATCGAAACGCGACGACATAAATGAAAATGAATCGGCCAACTTTGCAATCAATA
Source organism: Bactrocera zonata (assembly GCA_037783105.1). Classification (NCBI taxonomy): domain Eukaryota; kingdom Metazoa; phylum Arthropoda; class Insecta; order Diptera; family Tephritidae; genus Bactrocera; species Bactrocera zonata. The sequence continues at coordinate 127,761 of JBAWJQ010002842.1, read as the reverse complement.
CACGACGGTATTACTAGAATATAGATAGACTCGAACTTGAGGGAGTACAGTGAACACATGGAAACGGAAATCAAAGTCGAAATAGTTAAGAAGGAATTGTTCAGTTTTTTCCAGCTCATCTTCTTCCATACAGCTTCTAAAGATGGCGTCTGGGAGGATTCCCAGCCTTACTGTGTGGACGTCAATATGGCAATGGCCCATTAAAAGCCCCAAAATTAAAGGGAGGATAGCCTTACTGAGGACAAACAGATCACTAGACCTCATGCGATCAATCTTAAGCCAAAAGGCTTTGGCGACGGCGCATTTACCAATGGTAGCGAAGCCCCATTATCTAGTAGTAGAACACAAGTGAATACGGGAGCTCCGACCCGCCCCATTCTACCGATAACGGTTCTAGGGTACCTTAGCTGCAACCTCGGCTTGGAAAACACTTACTGCAATAGTCAGGATGTCTCAAGCTAGAGCTAATATCGGCAGGTCCGCTTTGTCCACGGCCTTCAGCCTGGCTTCCTTTCATACCTCCCTCATCCGAAAGACTGACTCCGCGTGTTTTTCGTGTTAAGTGGTTTTTTCTGTAAGTTGGTAGTACTGTTTATGACTAATATATGTATGTTAAATTTCACTTCAAAATATTCGTTAATATTTGAGAAACGCGTCGTTTTGTGACGCTCTAAAAGTGAATTCTTCGATTTTTAGACACCATCTCATGCTGCATCGGTAATTCGTGTCACCGCATTTGCCTGATTTACCTTCGTGTAACTTCTGGCCATTCAGCAAATTTACATGACCATTTCGATGTCACCGTTTTGATTCAATTGAAGTTGTAAATCACAACGGAGGAGCTTTTCTGATTTGTAAGTTAGATTAAGTTAGCTTGGCTAACCCTTCAGCATGTCGAGGGATCACACTTAAACAGGCCTTTGTGAAGCCAGACTAAAACCCCCAGTAATTCGATGTCAGCTGTTGGCAAAAGCGCCCTAAACTTACCACAAATCTACTTCGGTGTTATATATATATTTCCGCTTTAACAGCTAGATGTCTAAAGTTATAATTTTCGAGTTGTATCTGGCTTGGGACATTCGAAAAGGAAGTGTTGAGATGATTATATCTGGTCTTCTTCCAAATAGCAGTTGTACTACATGAACCACGATCGGATAGTGTCCAGTTAAATCTCCTTCAACAATTGGAGGGTAGACCTTGCTGAGAGCGAAGAGTTCTTACGATTATCCAATGTATCTCTTATCCGTTCCCACTCTGCAGATATTGAGACTGAAATACTTCTTATAGAAGCAAATCTGCCTTACAGTTTCCTGCAATACCACCGTGGCCGGCACCAAAAACCACTCTAATCATAAAAAATAATTCGATGCAAAGATAAGTAGACAACCCGACCGAGCATGTGCGTATATCGCTGTCCTATTATCAGATTGGACGAGGAACAACCTGAAGAGTTTCCAGAGCTACCATTTCATCCAGAAAGGCAATGGCTTAGTATGGCTTGTGGACCGGTTCACATTTCTTCAAAAATTATGCCAGTGAGAACGAAATCATCAATGGCAACCATTATAGTGTTATGATGATGCCTGAAATTGAAGTTCGAGCACTCGGCGACAATTTTCGCCACTTCCCAAAGATCGTATCAATCAATGGATTTATTGAGAGATCACTTCGATGAGCAGATAATTTCACCTTTTGGGCCGTTCCATAGGCCACCAAGATAATGTGAAGTCACACCGTTAGACTTTTTCCTATGGGGATATGTAAAGGCTATGCGGACAATTCCGTTTCAATCTTATAACTCTCTGTATCGACGATTTTAAAGTATTGCAAACAGCAATTAGCGGAATAAGACTACAATACTCGACATATAATTTTGCCAGGGTATAAAATGTTCTCTAAAACTGCAGAGCAGTTCAATTAGTACCGGGATTTCTAGAAAATTTTAGCACTATTTCTACCGAACCTTCAGCCATATTTAAACGTCAATAAAATGCCATTACACTTTCAGGTATCGATGTGTATGTGTCTGTGAGCGCCCATCAAATGGCCGGTGATTTTATGATTTTAATCGCGTGTGCGTGTCTTTACCGCATTCCCTTCAAACGCGCCGTTAACACACACGTCGATATGAGGGTATATGTATGTGTGTCGTAATGTCGGGCAATCGTTATGAGTTATTAAAAACTTTATTGGCACATTGATGACAAAAGCTTTTGCCGTCAGCCGGTAAATGCACTCTAACACCGCAACACCGAAACTATTAAAGCGGATTAAAAGCCAAGTTAGGTCGAGCGCGTGCACGTCCTCGAACGCCAAACGCCGACGGCAACTCTGCAACTGTGTGTACTCACCGGGAGCTGTCACACAGCGATAGTTTGAATTGAGTTGCTTGGAATAATGATTGGCTGGCTGGTTGGCCTCACCGGTTGCGTGGTCTTTGGGTCGGGTGGTGGACGGTCGGTCGGTTTGCATGGTTCACCTGCACTGGGTGACTGGCGCTTTTGTGGCAGCTGTCACTTTGCATGTAGAAAACAATTACTCCAGCGGCGCTTCGTGGCATTTTATGTCAGTGAGTGCCACAGTGCCACCGTTAGTTGCCCGTCGCTGCTGTGGTTTCAATCTGCGCCAGCGGCAACTTTTCCGTTTCTTCACAACGCCAAAATGACATGGCATTTATTATTTTCCATATTGCATGTGTGTATGCGGGTGAGTATGTATGGCCTAATGTGTGTGGCAAAGTTCAGCTAAGCATTATGCCTGTTGCAAGTTGCAAGTTAACTTTTATTAGAAGTTGCACTCAGTTGCTTATCCTTTCTGCTAGGTGTGCGAGTATAACTTCAATTTGCTACGATTTTCTATTACTCTTTTGCTGTTGCACGACTTTCTTCTTTTATACCCTGAACAGTGTACATAAAGTGTCACTCAGTTTTTGAGATATCGAGCTGAAATTTCGCACACATCCTTTTCTCAGCAAGAGGCTGCTCATTAATCGAAATCGTCGATATTAAACCACTATAGCATATAGCTGCCATACAAACTGAATGATCGGAATCAAATGCTTGTATGAAAAACTTTTTAAATTGCCGAGATATCGTCACGAAATTTGGTATGGGTTATAACTCAAAGCCACGCCATATTATCTGAAGAAATTTTTTAGATCGGATCACTATAGCGTATAGCTGTCATACAAACTGAACGATAAAAACCCGGTCCTTGTATGAAAAACTTTTTAAGTTAACAAGATATAGTCACGAAATTTGAAATGGAGTAATAACTCAAAGCAACTCTACAAAATCTGAAGAAATTTTTCAGATCGGATCACTATAGCGTGTAGCTGTCATACAACCTGTTCGACCAAAACCCTGTACTTGTATGAACAACTTTTTAAGTTGACGAGATATCGTCACGAAATTTGGTACGGGTTATTACTCAAAGCCACGCTATATCATCTGAAGAAAGTGTTCAGATCGGATCACTGCAACGTATAGCTGCCATACAAATTGATGAACCAAAACCCTGTCCTTGTATGAACAACTTTTTAAGTTGACGAGATATCGTCACGAAATTTTGTCTGGAATATGGTTCAAGTTAACGATTCAAGCTCTGAAGAAATTGTTTAGTTCAAGTCAATAAATCATACACCTGCCAATGGACCCATCAAAATCAAGTTCCTTTAAGAAATATTCTGTATTTAAAAAAAAAGGATTTGTGTAGGGTATTATAGCTTCGATGAAAACGAAGTTACTTCTTTTTCTTATATTTTTTTAACATTGTTTTTTTTGCTCTTCGCTTGCATGCCACTTGCAATTTGGCACATTTGCCGATATGTAAATTAAGTCGTTGTGTTAAACGGCATGCAAGTTTCGCCTGCGTCTGATCAACGCTTTTCCGTGAATGCTTGTTGTTGTGCAATTTCATACTCCACCGTGTACCGTTAAGTGTATGAATACATAATAGCCTGTATGCGCTGCGATATTCATATTTGTGCAGCTTTGACATTCCTGTCCACAATGGCTTGAGTTGTTCGACGTGGCGCAGGCGGTTGCCACTTCGGTTGGGTGCCACTTCCTTTCACGCGTTTACACTTAACTTCGCATATATTCAATCACACTTCTCCTAATATGTTCATGCGTGTGTGTGTATGCGTGCAGTTCTCGAAAGTTTTGCACGCTTTTGTTGCATGTTGTGCGAAATGTGCAATGTGTTAGCGATGCACATGTGGCACAAACACAGCGACACAAGAATAGTAAAACACTTTCAATTGACGTTGCATAATTTGTTGCCTGTCTTTCTCTCTGTATTGTTTATGCCATACTCGATGTATTGCAGTGAATTCTAATGCGAATCACAGCAACAGCAGCTGCAGAAGAAATAGCAAATGTAGAAAGAAACTTTAAAAGTTTTTCAACTAAGTCAAGACACAGTTTCTGGCAACATTTTATGTTTTATGTAACTTTATGTCTTCTTCTACCCCTGCCACCGTTCTGTGTCTCACATAATAATGATATATTCGTCCACATCACGTCAAAGTACATTTTCCTCAACACCTCTCGCCTTTCTAAATAAAAATAAGACAATGAGAAGAAGGTTGAATAGGCTAGATTAGATATAAAGGTGCTTGTGGTACCTAGAGGTTCCATAAAATTGATGATGAATACCCTCAAAAATCAACAAAACCCTTTGAGCGACGTAAGTTTCAGTTATGTCTCCTAGTTCGGCGAAAGTATGCCTGCCGAGATGTTTCAGTCTTTCAAAAGCAGAGAAATAGAGGAGAAAGCACTTGGAAGTTTTCACCTCATCTTCTTCCATACAAATTTGACAGTTCGCGTTTGTCTGGATTCATAGAACAATGTTCAAAAAAAGACTTCTACGATAACGACAAAGATGAACTTTGCTTAGGTTTGGTGTAGGGTAGAAAGCCTTGCAATTGCGCTGAGGCTGGTCGTCAACCAACGATCGGTTCAGTGTTATTATGATGACAAGTACTCACTCCAATGTGAACGCGGTAATTGTGCCTGCTTTAGTTAGCTCACGGCAGTGCAGTTTCCCGCAATCCCGTCGGCCAGGCCCTCTAACGAGCTTGACAATGAAGTAGCTTGATGTTATATCTGATGAGGTTAAACATTACTTCTTTAACTATGAGCGCACAGTTTGCGAGCTCAATACTACTACTTAGAGCACTCCGGAGCTGTAAGTCTGCTGCTACTTTAGTAGCAGCCACTTCTACCTTAAAGATACTCGATCGATATGCTGCAGTTACTCAAAGCATATTACTTCAAAAGCATAAAGAAATTTCTTCATCTGTGGTATGCTGTAGGACGACCACTGTAGCCAACGTGGACAGACTATTATCACTGGTTCTCAATCGATCATTGCAAACATTGCCTTTTTTTGGCTCTAGATAGATAGTTAGGTACAGTGGATGTCTGACGACACACCTAGACCTTAAGGCAGCTTATTGTGAAACCACCGGCATTAAAATCCCCTATTTCTATTATACTCTCCGAGACATCGTCAAGGAACCCTCGTCCGATAGTTAAGATTATTTTCCTATGCAAAGCTTTTCATTTGCATAGAAAATGTTCTATAGTTTTTTCATCTTTTAGCCATACCTCTTGATAGCTTCTACCGTAGTCACTGTATGATGTTCTTAATCTACTGGCATGTCAGCCAATAAACTAGTGACCTGTGCACTGCTGAAATTCTTATGCTATTCCTTTTAAAATTACAGAGTCGGCCTTTCCAGCTCATATTCCATTCAATCCACGTTTGCCTACTTGTTGAGCAAGTCAGAAAGTGACTCTACCTAGACTCAGCCATATCTATAGTATAACATGTTTGTCGATTAAATATCTACGAGTAGCTAGAGGCATATGAATTCCCTCTTTTTCACAGTCTAATTATAAGCTGGTGCTTGCTTTGCATAGTTCATCTGCTTCACAGTTATCACTATGTTCTGAAATTCATTGCATGTTTATGTTGAGATAGCATGTCCAACTAAGAGATCAAAACGTTCGCTTGGCTTTCCACATACATATATAAATATATAGTATTTCCTGTTGTGAGCACACTCTTTGTCAGACCATTCCCTATAGATGCTTACCCCTGCGTCACTTTCAATTTAATCCCTTTCCCAATCTTCTTTGGAAGGGAAGGCAGTATTAGAGACAGCATTTAACTTTAATTTTATAATAATAAGAAAATCCCTGGTATTTGGTTGAAACAGGAACTTACAAAGTATTTTAAAACGTCCCTTATTATAGAGAACTAATATGAACGATTTCATCAGTCTAAGAGCTGGTTTAGCTGCCAGTTACTTACAGAAAAAATCTACGGACAGTATCGAAAAATTTAGTGCCCAATCTGCCGTTGTTCTTAGGCAATACCGTGTATTTCTTTTCCATTGTTGGCCATCATATCAATATCTTCTTCTTTAACGCTATAGACACCGAATACGCGGTTATAGCCGAGTCAACAACAGCGCGCCAGTGGTTTCCCCTGTTTCTATGTGGTGCCAATTGGAGATTCCAAGTCCTCTCCTTCTGATCTTTTCAACGGTAGTCCTCTTCCTCTGCTTCCCCCGACGACTGCGTCGAATTCTTTTAGAGCTAGAGTGTTTTCGTTCATTCGGACCACATAACCTATCCATTGTAGCCGCTGTCTTTTAATTCGCTGAATGTCATTGTCGTCGTATATCTCATATAACTCATCGTTCCATCGAATGCGATATTTGCCGTGGCCTACGCGGAAAGGACCATAAATCTTTCGCTAATTATATCATAATGTTCCGTAAGTCCACATAACTGCTAAGTATATAGAGATAATATGTTATACGAGCCGTTAGTCTCCATTTGGACCCCGCCATCCGTTTACAGATGTAAAGTGTTGTATCTGCTTTCTTTACCCTAGACGTTAGTTTGGTTTCCATAAAAGCTTCTTCTCAAAAATTAATCCCAATTAGCTTGTTTTCTATCCTATTATAAGTCTGGCGCCATTTACTATATATTTTCTGGTATCCTGGGTTTCCAAGTGCGCATAACTAGTTTTTTCTCACAAGCATATAAGTTTAGTCCACATGATACGTCCCATGGATTTATGTCGTTTATGGTTTATGATTTTCATAAGTTTAGCCAGTGTGTTAGTGAATTTACTTCTAACCGAAACTGTAACATCATTAACGTAAGCCACAACATATAGTACCTTGTTTTCAAGATCTTTCAACAATTTATTGATTATTAAGTTCCTTAGAAGTGGTAACCTCTTTATAAAGAACATTCTTTCGCATTTATTCTTCTCGTTGAACGCACAAACCGTTGTTTTTTCTGAATGAACAGCCAGTTCTTGAATATCTTCAAATTGCTCTTCGTCCTAAATGCGGCAATTTTGCTTATTTGATCTTCTTGGAACTTTTCAAGAGTCCATAAAGCAAAACGATGTCACTTGGTAAAGCCGAGCGGCTTCAGGTTAAATTTTTTGACCAGAGTTTCTGTTCTAAGTAGTCTAGTCCAGTACTACTAATGTTCTATGCGTCATTTCAAAATTAGTTAGGCTCGTGATAAAACATAAAGTAATTTTGTCTCGAAACAACTGACAAAATTATCCTTCAGCAATACTCAGTTCGTCCGAGAATTTGTATATTTAGTTCTGCCATCTTTAATTTCAAGAAATTCATTCTACCAACTTAGTCGTGATATTTAACTAGCTATGAAATATGTTACAAGAAATAATTCGGTTTCGATAATATGATCAATGAAGTCCGCACAACCGCTGAAGCGATAAATTTTCAAATCGAATTATAGTCTAATTTCTCCATGGTCTCTTCCTGATGCTCCTAAAACAAACTAAATTAAAATGCAAATTTCTTTACATTCACGAAACATCTTGTCAATTACCAAGCACTACAGTCTTTAACTATTTATCTTAAAAGCAGCATACTTTCGGCGGTGCAAATTTAATACAACGGTCATTAAAGTAAATCGAAGCATGTACGCTCACTCCATATTTTTATAAAGACAAATTCAAATAGCATAAGAAAGAAACGGTCTATAATTGATGTCTTCGACAAACTGGAAGCGCAATAAAGTGATTGTCGTCAAATTACTGGAGTAGGGTCAAGTGGGCAAGATAGAAAGCATCGGACTCTCAGCTAAATAAATATTGACAGTGTGTAGAATTGTAGGCAAACATGGCACTGAATGAACACAACATCGAAAGAGAGTGAAAACACTCTGCGAGTAGGTATTTATGCATCTGCTCACTTCCGGCAATAAACGAGCAGAACAAACGGTTCACTCGTGTGTATAAATTGTTGTCTTAGCTGCTCAATTAAGTGCAAATAAGTGGTTTTTGCGCGCCTGCAAATATGCAAGGACCATAAAAATTTCTAACAAAATTCCATCCTCTACTAATTTGGTCTTTTGCAGCGTTATAATGTAAATTTTCTTTGGTCACCAAAGAAATACGAAAAAATAAGCGTACACACATACACACACACGCCAACAAACAATAATTTGTGATTTATTTCCTTGAATATGAAATTACGATTTTGCCACACGGCTAGCGAGGGAGCACTCGGCAGGAGTTACAAAAGCAAGCATTTGATGTGCCAGGTGTTTGAGTACGCAAATGTATTATGTATCCCAAGCGTATAAGTAACTATGAAACCACCACATCACTCCAGTGCAGTTGCCAAAGCAAATACACGCCCAGATTAGTGACCGAACCAATACTGTCACAGTCGCCCTGTCCATATTTGCTTAATGAACGTCTCGTAAGCTGCTATGGTAGGCATATTCGAGGAAATTGCGTGGAGGCCTTCTTGAGTGGCAACGGAAATTATTGTGCAAAGGCTATAGTTACAATCTTGTTGTTGCTATTTATGAGCTTGTATTTGTCCGCAAAGGTATCAAGCGTAATGAAAGCAGCCGAAATTACAGCAACAACTGCTGCGACAAGCATTGAATTTTAAATGTAATAAAATGGCCTACAGCTGAATTGAATTCACACCTTGTCACTGGAATTTGTCGTTGATTTACGAAGCAGCACCTTTTTTTCTTTATAATGTAAATATGCGTTGCCGTGCATGCCCTGTGGGAAATTTTTACATTATGTTTGAAGTATTAGTCGATAGAAACTTAATGTCTAGTAAAAGTTGAGTTATCAATAACTAAGCATCACCAGGATTTTGCTTCAAAAATAATCCTCAACTAAGATAACTGATCAGGTTAGTATAGGTAGGACCGTGCATACAGCTTTGGTAAAGAGCATCCGACAAAATATTTAGCCGCACTGCTTTGTAAAGGGTCAACTCTGGTTGTTGACCAGCGCTTGCTAAGCGTACTTAGAAGACATCGGAAAACGGGCTTACTTTTCATCAGATAAAGTCAGGGTGCCTTACATTTCAAGATCATCGGCTTTGTAGTTTCCGGCGATTCCGCATTCGGGTTTTAACCACAACCTCCACGATTCTCCCCGATGGGCAAGTCCGCATCCGCATGAGCAGGTTTGAGCGAATTCCAAGAGCTCCTGCTCCTCGTAGTACCAAAATTAAGTCACTGGTCAGACTTCGTAGACGAAACTACTATCAATGAGCCTCCATACTGCCCTGGACTGTTGTCCTGGGATTGGATCCCATAAAAATCATATACGCACACAACTCACACAAACACTAAACCTAATTCCGAGTTGAACGCCTTCGCCACCTAAATAATTCACACACAAACGACCCTAACTATTCGGCATTTCGACTAGGGGAGATCACATCGCTAACATCTAAATGTCCATCAATCCAGCTAATTCCGATACCACTCAGATCCCTAATATCCGGTACATCGGGCAATCTGCAATTACATGTACTAAATCTTGCATTCAGAGTCATATGCCCCGTACGCAGAAAACCCAGACTCAGACAGAAGATGAAGTCTGGGTTACTCTCAACAAAACTAACATCTCTAATGTAACTCGACCGTTAGGACTATTGTCCCACCTACATCTGACCCTACCATCTAGAAACCTCCTGCTCATTTCGCAGAGAAAGACACACTCATGCCCTTTCTTAACCTGAATGCAACAGTACCTTGCATGATAATTAGGTCAAGACGGGGTGGTTTGCGTCACATACCTGATACTGACCCCATTCATCGGTGGACGAACCGGTGACAATCTGGACTTAAACAGCATTGTCATCGTTTCTTTCATCGTTTTGTCTACCTCCACAGCTCAACCCCAAGTATTTACAATTTGTAATCCTGTCCACTCTAACTCAGACCGCGCACAACACTTACAGAGTGGCTGGAGCTACCCAAGCAGAGAGTCCATCATGAGATTCCAAGTATATGAACCACAGATAGAATCCTGCGGGCAGCCACAAAGCACTCCGATCTCCACACTCCCATTCATGCCGACTAGAGAGGTCTTTTTGTCTGAAAAGAAGCTCCGACAAGAACTAATTTCCGGACAGCCAAGCTTCTTCAGTCGTTGCACCATTCGATCCCAACTTAGATAGTCAAACGCCCCCTTGACATTCTCACTAACAACATTCTGAACAAAAAACCAGGCATACTCTATAGTGCATTCTTTACTGAACCTATGCTGCTTATCCGACCACATACCACGCGTTAGCTCCTGAAGCTGTTCCACAATATATAACTCTTTCTGGCACTTTTCCTAGTACTGAAAGGAGACTGATGCTACGAAGAACAAGGATCTTATCATGGGTCTTCAGGACAGCAGCTAGAACCCTCCCAGGCGAACTTATTATAAATATCCTCCAAGTATTCCGGAATGAACTGCCACAAGCGGCCAACATTTAAAGAAAACTCAGAACTCGGTCTGTGTCTGTCTTCCCTAAATCCACGCTTCACACATTTCCTGCAGGGCATAATCGCATACAAATCTTCGCGCCGCAAGGTAACTGCTGAAAGGTAGCATAAATTACAGTTATGCTGCGTGTAATTGTGTGCTTGCATAGGTTCAACGTTGTGTCTGTGGTGTTTTTTTTTTCTATTTTATTTTCGCTTCCTTTAAGTTGTTGGTCAGCATCTTGTGCAATCGGTGGTAGAATATAAAAATAGCTTTGATTTATTCTCTGCTACTTCCTGTGTGTGCTGTTCTCGAGTCAATTTCGGCTTTGGCTTAGCAAAATATTTTAATTAGATTTTTATTTTCATTTTTGCGGGCATGAATAGAAATTTAATTTCGCAGCAGGTTTGTGAATACAGATCTTTATAGATATTGTTTGCTTATGAAAGAGAGATCAAAGTCCAAGTCGATGGTGAGATTAAATTAAAATTCAAAACAAATCGCTTAGAAGCTGTTGCGGTGTAAAATATGAAAATTATTGCTTCAAAAACTCAGTGGATGCTATTTGGGAAATTTAAAGTTCCTCTTTAAGTTAATTCAAAAGCTAAAGATATAGAAACAACTACACATTTGTATATACATATATATTCACAGCTTTATTATACAAATATGTATGTATATATCTAAGATTTATTTCATCTCTCAAAATAATTACATATAAACCGCTCTGGCAGCCTCAAGTTCATATAAATTATGCTTTGTCCTAAATCAAATACCTAGTACTAATTACATATTTAGTAATTGAGGCCAACGTAATGTAAGCTTATGCATAGTGGACTTGCCTAATCTGCACAAGTTTAAATTTTAATGACAACACAATTGTAACACACATTTACCACACGTAATTCAATCTGCAACACTAATAATATAGACTTACAAACATATTGCACTAACTCAGCATTCATCTTTAAGTTAAATTATAGGTACAGTGTGTGTATTTATGGCATTTATAGGAAGCAGTTAAAGCGCAAACCTATTCAATTTGTCTTAAGACTCCGCCTTACCTGTGGCTTGGCACTTCATGGTGGATTCTAGAATTTTTCTAAAATCCTTTTCCACCTCTCGCTCTTCCAGCGCATTTCCCTTGTTGTCAGTCGGATTCCGCTTCTTGAGGCGAAGTTACATGCTCCCTACGCCCCAAGCAATCTCTCCAAACTTTCGTATAATATATCTTCAGCCGACTTGTATATCTGAAGGATGTGGTTATGGCTGCCATTCTCATTGGCAGAGTGCTGACCTTTATCATTACCCAGTCTTCTGTCGGCAAGAATTTTAGCTTTTGAGGAGCCTCAATGTATCTTCCAGTTTTACCATGCGAGGTATGAGCATCTTCGATTTCCGAATGGACGACAAGAAATGGCGATCCACTATTTCCAGAACTGCGCCCATTTATAGACCTTTAAACTTTAGAACCACTTACTTTACCCATAACACTGAGGGGTCGCCTTTACATTTTATGGTTTTGACCCCATTAGGCCAGCCTGCGTCATCGAAAGTTGGCACGGGCGTGTTCGGATGCGCAACAGAGTCAAACTACAGTCCATTTTTTCCAAAACGTCGCAATTCCAAGACCTTATAACTTCCTAACCATTTCCTTCACCCATAGCAGTGGAGCGTCTTCCTTACATTTTAGTATTTCGACACATTAAGCCAGCCTGCACCATCCAAAGTTAGCACAGGCGTAGCCGAATCCCCCCCAATATTGCAAAGACTGCATCCAGCAATTTCAGTGCTGAGTAATTTGCTCAAAGCGTTGCATTGGTCAATGAGTGCTATGATTAAATACCTCTTGGCCGTCGAGCTGGCCAGTTAGCTGGCCGTCGCTGCAGCCCAGGACGTTGAAAATTTCTCCCGATCGCGGTTTCGTTTCCAGCGGAATGTTACATTTTGGCTGCAATTCCTTCCTCGTTCCGATTTGCGAATATCGGATGCATGGATGTGTACTCATACTACGACTGTGACACGCAGTATGTTCGGCTTTCCTCTATTTTTGTCGCAGCCGAAGCCAACCTGTCCTCTTCCTCCTTCGTCCAGTTGGACTTGCAGATAAGTCTTTCGTCGACATTTAGCGCTGGTTTATAGCTTTCTTTCGTTTTCTACCCCTCCTTACTGGGTTTTGCCTTGGTCCTAGTCCTTTTCGCAGACAAAGCACCATTGACATCCTCCGAGGAGCTTAGCAAAGCTTCCTCTTCAGTAGAGTTGGATCTTTCCACATTTTCGAGGTCTGAGTTTTCATGGTCTTTAGCACCTCTACGTTGCAAAGCGGGTTCGACAGTAGCTCTATAACCGCTGAGAATTGCTCCCTTCATAGCAGAGGAATGGTTGCTGGCGACAAAGTAATCAGTTTCTTCTTCAAACGACGTTTGGACTAATATGTCAGACCCCTTTCCTTTTTTATTGACCTTCTTGGTGAGTTTTATTTTCAAGGGATCTCTACCCTAAGTAGTTTGTACTTATCGCTTAATATATACCATATTTTGTGAAAAGTTCGCGACGTAGCTAAATCGACTTAGGTCGCCATGCTGATCAATTACATGTGTTCTTTATGGGGTCTCCGACTTATTCTTTTGGGTATTACAAACATCGGAAGGCTAAGTTCGCGCGAGAATCATAGATTCAGCACCTTGCCTGCCACTTCTACTTAAAGGATACCGCAGGGGTTTGGCAAGAGTTAATTGAGAGTTTCCAACACAAGACTCACCTCTCCAATCTTAAACTCGAGCTTTGATTCATCCGTGAAAAGGCTCACTGTGCCTCTTCTGTAGTGACTCTGCCTCTTCTGTAGTGACTCCGCCCGCTAAATACCGATATACATATTTCAGGAAGATTAATGCGCGGAGAAGATACCACCAGAAGTAGGCTTTGTGACGCAGTGGTACAGGTTATCTGGAATATAGTCAAGGATTCGGAATATACGTCGCGGGGACCCTTAATGTACACATACGCCTCAATATGTTAAAGAAAACTTCTTTTTAAAAAATATTAAGGATGCTCTTTCCAATCCAAAAATTTCAGTTTTAGGACACACGCTTTCTATAACCTCATATTTTTGCATCAAATTTTTAATAAGGTTTTTAAAATTGAGCATAGATTCATAGCTACTTTATTTTAATTTAATCCATTGAATCTTCTGCTATTACAACAACAAACATATTCCACAAATTTCAAAAATTCCGGGAATTCCGCTAAATATATCAAATCAGAGAATCTACTTATTAATACTCGTAAACATCTGCCTTTTCACTTCTAACCAGCAGAAATTAACTGGAACTACATATTTCAACTCAAAATAGAATTCTACATTTGCGTCGCTGATAAGCACATGCGATATAAATGGTACACTGATAATTATCCGTTATGTTTTATAGACTTATTTACATAAGCCTAAACACACATACACACCTATGTATATATGTTATCTGCTTCATTAGCAACACTTCCGTTACTGACTTTTCGCTTAATTGCCATATTCCGCATTCCCGTGAAAATCAATCAACTCTTCCACTTCCTTCCTTCCACAGGCCACAGCAGGTGGCATTCACCCGCCCCCACAACACACGCACACACACACCACATTGTAAGCTCTGCTCTGCATTTATGAAAATGGGCATAACTAAGTGCGACTGCACTCGCATTGATAACTATTTATACGCGAAAGCATTTAATCGGAACAAAGCGACGCAGATTATCCCTTACACTCCGCCCTTCATACTAATTGAATCGGTTGGTAAGCTTCACTAATTAGTTAACTAATAATGCTATATAAGTACATATGAATGTAGGTGTACACATACAGCTCATTTACAAGAACAACTCTGCAGATAAGGGATATAATTCGCCGTTATTGTTGCAACAGTCAATGATGTTTGTTGTGACATCTGATGTGCCATTGTTGCTATGATAAACTTGATTGTTATGATTAAGTGTCAAATTACTTTCACACACATACACTCAGTATACATATACTCGTACACATATACTTTTATACAGAATAAATGAATATCTATTATCTATAATAATTTTTTGTTTTGTTTCTGTGAAATCATAAAATCGTTAAATTATATTTTTTATATGATACGAGTAGAAATAAAGTTTACGGAATTTTTTTTTTTTTCATTTTTTTTTTTTAATTAAAAATGCGGCCCACTCCGGGATTAGCAGGGATAGTTGTCAAATTAATTGAGGTTTTTTTAAGGGGGGAAAACAATGGCGAACTTCCAAAAAAAGAAATTACGATTTTACTTCAAAAAACCGATTATTTTATATAGTTGATCGTGTTAAATTGTATTCGTGTATTTTTCCGGAAAGTTCATTCAAAAACAAAAATTTAAAAAAAAGGTCCCCAAAAGTCAATTTCTACAAAAGTTATGGCTATTTGAAAATAAAAAAACCATTTTTTTAGCAAAAAATAGCAAAATTCATAACTTTCATAAAAATTCTCAAAAATGTTTTTCAAAGGGTAGAAAAGGATGGATAAGTTTCAGCAAAATCTAAAGGGGTCGGGTTCAAAAGTGGTCAATTTGGTATGGAATACCCCCTATATATAAACCTGGGGTCATTTACAGTGTCACCCTGAGACTGCATTAACCGCACAAGTCGCTCGCATAACAATATTTCGGCTTAAAAACAGTTCCAAACTAATGAAGACATTTCCAACGTCTATCCTAATCGTAAGATAAATCTAGTCTGATTTCGTTGTTGATTTTGATCTTATGAGCCGATATAGAATCCTTTACAAATGTTGTAACTGTTTTAAACTGTATAGATTTGCCAAACTCACTCTTTTCGCTTTCAAAACTGATTTTAATTGCACTAATTATTCCAAGTACCAACAATGGACACGTCACCGGAAGAATCTCATATTTTTTCATCATGTGTATATCCTAAAATTACCCTATTATAACGTTTCGTATCCTCTGAATTATACAATAGAGCACTGCAAACTTAGTAGCAAATGAGATAATGGTCTGAAGTGATGATATAAATGGGATCCATTTCAAGATTTCCTACTTTTTTTAAGAAAAAACACAGAAACTTCAAATTGAATTCAAAAGAACATTCTTTGGTATTTATTTTTTGAAGAATATCACTTTCAAATGTTAACCGCATTTACGTCTCAGACGGTCCATGCATTATGTCCAGTTTTCGATGACTCGTTCGAGCATTTCAACTGGTAACTGGTGAATGACCCACACAAAACAGGAAATTATCTGCTCACTGAAGTTTTCTGGCAATAAATCCATTGATTGATATGATATGTGGAAAGTGATGCCGTTTTGTCGAAATCAAAAGTCGCCGAGATCACGAGCTTCAATTTCAGGCATCAAATAGTCGGTTATCATTGGCGAGATGACGGTCTACATTGACGGTCTACATTGACGGTCTACATTGACGGTTACGTTCTGCTCTTCGTCTACTCGTAAAATGCAGCAATTTCGCTTGCTTACATATCCATTTGGCTCGAAAACGTCGAATCTTCTGGGAAGTTATCAAGAGCCATTAGGGCGAAGCGACGTCGAATATGAACTTCGAGCGGCTTCAGTTCTTGCAGAAGCACCATACGTCAGTCCGAGTTGCACCAAAAGGGGAATGGCCAGAATTCTACTTTTCACTTTTATTAAAATTGCATGAAAAAAATTAAAAAAAAGAAACCATTAAACTTCTTAAGAAAAATTTAAGTATTTCTCTGAAGAGACTGTCTTACCTTGAACTTGTATTTAAAACCCCTTCTGTTAGTTGGGCCTTCTGAGCACAAACTGCAGGGTTCCTATTCAGTTTCTGCAAAGTAAATATCCTGGACATTGGATAACTGAAATAGATGCCATTGAATATATATTCTGACCTCCAGATTATACTCTTTTGACGATTTTTGGAATTATTTCAAATGCAAATATAAATCGGCTATTCTCGTACCACTGACGAGTTTGAGACAAACATTTGCGCCGTATTCATTGCTACACAGCCAAAGAAGCTGGAAAATGTAAACAAAAACTCAGCGAAGAGAATTCGTTTAGCTGCGACCAGAGAGAAAGAGAACTCGTTTATGTGGGTGCCATTTTTAGTGTTTTTACGTCAAATAATGCTTGGTCCAAACGCTACTCCAAATTGAGACTTTTGAGCAAATTACATATTCTATAGTCCCTCCGTCTGAGGGGTTATTTCTTTGTGCATATATCATTCTTTTTTACCAAAATTTTTTTTTGCAACTGTCGACATAGCTTTGTGCATGATCACATTAGCAACAGCTTTAAGCTTTTTCAATATTAAACTGCAAAGTATATGAACTGTTAGGGGCGGCACCCTTATCTTAGTTCCATCCAATTTTAAGCGGATCGGTTTTCCGTAGTCCGCTGCGTACCTTCAGCGAGCTTGATCGACGCTGGTAAACAACCAGAACTTATATGACTGCAAGATCCTTCTGGTCTATAGTGAGCTGATCTACGAACTACTGACACTTAGCAAAGTCAATCTCAAAGCAGTCGTCGGTGTTCCAATTGACCATTGTCCAACAATATTGTCCGACAAGTGGTGCAACTAAATATTTTGTTTATTGTATGGAGGTAGATGAGGCGAGTGACAAGATGATTCCATTTGACTTTCTCTTTTTTATTGACTGACTTTTGTCACAATAAAAATGAAAATTTCGGTAGGCCCACCTTTGGAGAACCTAACTTTAACTTTATCTAAAAGCTTCATTAATTTATGCCTTTTAATAGTAATGCACATTTGTTCAAGTGCGATCCGTCGTTTCTGGATCAACCTTACGATCTAACCTAACGAAACCTTTTATTGCAAAGCGAAACAGTATCCAACTATTTTTAAAATATTGTTCCGTAGCAAAGACACTAGCGTGGCGGGCTTGATATTCGTGCACCTAACCTTAAATTATTTTATCACCAACCAAAATTCATAATTACAATGGTTGTAACCTTGCCGTCTCACCTTTGCAATAGTTCATTTGCGCTCAAGTTTCACACCTTTAACTTCTCCCTTAACCTCAATATGTTTACTAAGTTCTTTCCTTACAAGAATACCTCAACTTCACTGTATCGCGTAGTAAACAGAGCAAGAGGCTTTTATTACTCTCCCCGCAATTTAACACTGTCACCTCCCCAGCCTTGAGTTTAGTTAATTCACGCCGTCATTAATGCAATTCGTATATTTGCGCGCTGCCTAAACTGCTTAAGTTTCCAAAACTCGTTAGTTATCTAAAGAATATGTTTATGTAAATTCTAATGTAAATAGTGTTATGTATGTGTGTGTATAGTTGCCACCAGTTAGCAGTTAAAACAAACGGGAACACAAACTCCAACGCTTCACATAATTAACCAGTTGGAATTGCTTTAACGAATTACATAACTAGCTTAACGCGAATGAAAACTTTTGGCTTCCAAGCAATAAACCATTAATTCATATGAAAATGGCATAAAATTATGCATGTTGGTGGGTATGGGTGTGTGTACTAGTACATAAATTAATTAGTTAAGACATCAGAAACGAAAAGAGGCATGTAAATGTGGAAAGTGTTACAGCATGGGAGAAAGTGTTGGCATGAATGAATAACCCTGTAGAAAAATCCAGAGGTGTCAATGTAGGTTTTAGCTCGGAAAATTAGTTGGAACTCAATCTTTTATCCGTAAAAATAAGATCGTTGTTCAGTCTAAGAAACCAAAAAACTGTTAACAACAGAGGTCGGGCTTAGGCAGGAACTTAGAAGTCTGGCGAACCAATTTATTGCAAGGGCAGAAGAATTAAAGCGAATAAAATGTTTCTAATAAATTGTTTGATGTCCTGGGTTTTCTCGGGCAACAAACAGCCTTTTTTCAAAAAATTTTTTATAGGATTTTTTATTGTTACAATTCTACAGCATTAACAAAGGAATTCTGAAATTTTTGGAAAGAAATATTTTATACTCAGCCATTGCAGCGTCATTTCCGGTGACCCTTCGGAAAAAAGATGCGCCCATGTGGGTGGGATAAATCCCTACAGGATCATCTACAGTGGAGAAATGTATGTCTTAGTTAAAACCTTAGAACTTGAACGAAGGAAAGAAAATTAAAATTGGGTTTTTAGCAAACACTCTTACAAAAAAAATAAAATTTCAGTGCAAATTTCGCGACATTTTTTTTTTAAATAGCCATAATCGAAAAAAAACCTTCATCTAAGTCTTTAAGAATTGTATCTCAAAGATCTATGTAAAATTTCATAAAGATCGATTAAGTAGTCCTCGAGAAATTTGCCAACCGACTTCAAAACCCCAGTTTTGAGAAAAACGTGTTTGTAGCTGGCCTTGAGCGCACAAGTTATCAAGGCTGTATATCTAAAAATATTGCTCGGATCAATTTGAAAATTTAAGACAATATTCTAGAGGTACTGCAGAATTTAATAAAACAATAAAATATCGATTTTTGGAAACCCGTATCCCCATGTAACCCCTTAAAAGTAGTAAAAACCACGCACAGATAGCCCAAACATACTTGAGAATTCGGTTGCCAAGCTTACAGGGTTTGTCCGGAAAGTAATAGAACTGAGTCGATTTAAAAAATTTATTGAACCAATCGTTACAATTCTCTAAAAACTTTCAAAATAGGCTACTTCTGCCTCGATGCAGCGCTACCAGCGCGATTTTCAAGCATTGAAGGCGTCACGGAAGGCTGGAATTGCCTTGAGAGGCGAAGTGCATGCTGCTTGGTTCCAATCTGTCGTCTCAAAATGTTTGCCTTTCTTCGACCCCTTCTGGGAAGGAAACAAAAGGTCCGAGGGGCCACATCTGGGCTGTAAGGCGGCTGCGGAAACGTTGGGATGCCAGCCTTGGTTACGTAACTGTTTACAAGAATGGCGGTGTGAACCGGGGTATTGTCGTGGTGCAACTTCCAATCAGCTGCGATGTCTTGTCGGACCCAATTGACCCTTGAGGACCTCCACGTAAAACTTGGCGTTGCTGGTTTGTCCATGAGAAACAAATTCATGGTGGATGATGCCTCCAAAAAAGGACTGATGCTACCAAAACACACCACTTTTTGCTAAAGCAACATCTGGGTAAGCCAAATTGATCATATTAAAACGTCTCTGTCACAGATTTACCGAGTTTCACACAGAATTTAAACGCGTACATCTGCTCTAACGCTGCATTTTCGGCTTGCACCACGCACAGAAACACGTCGCTCGAAAATGTTTGTCCTGACTCTCCAGGTGCTCGGAGACAACTGACCAGCCGCTCGTTATCCAGTCGCGGCGGAAGAAAATCACTCCTATTTTCGTTGAAACCACATGGCGTCTGTCTTTCGGGATGCGCATGGAATTTTTTTATTGACTACCTTGAAAAAGGAATGATCATCAACAGCGACTATTACGTGGCATTTTTGGACCATTTGAAGGACCAAATCACCAAATAACGT
This sequence comes from Bactrocera zonata, assembly GCA_037783105.1. Classification (NCBI taxonomy): domain Eukaryota; kingdom Metazoa; phylum Arthropoda; class Insecta; order Diptera; family Tephritidae; genus Bactrocera; species Bactrocera zonata. The sequence goes on along the minus strand of JBAWJQ010002842.1, from coordinate 107,503 downwards.
CCGCATTTGTAGAAAAAGAAAGTATTGTTTCACCAAGACAATGCATCGTGTCACAAAAATTGCTTCCGCACCCAACGTATTCTCCAGACCTGGCCTCCAGCGAGTATTTTCTGTTCTCAGATCTCAGAAGATGTTTACGGGGAAGAAATTTTTGTCGAATGAAGAGGTGATCGCCGAAACTGAGTCCTATTTTGAAGAAAGGACAGATTATACCACAGAAAGGGGTTAGAAAATTTGGAGGGTCGCTATAATTAAGGGAACTATGTTGATTAAAAAAAGAAATATAGTATACTTTACTATGGTAGGCGGGGGACTTTTTAATTTACCTGTTGAACTTCTACTCTCAACCACACGTCACTTATGTGACGGCGTATAAACTAACTTTGTGAATTTATATTCTTAAAGAGGGTTTTAATTAAATATTGTCATAAACCTTCGAAATATGAAGCTTAACTTACGATCAAAAAAGGCTTATCAGCAAAAAATCATCTTGATGTACCAAGCAGAATGTTCAGAATGTTCCTACTTAGAGACCTTGTACTGATATTCCAACCACTTAAAGTTATACGAAGAAGATAATATCAAAAAGTTTTAAATCTAATGAAAAGAATAACTTTTACAAAATGTAATCCAGTATAAGGTATATGAAAAAGGTTTGAGTTCCGCAATACAAGCAAGATTGCTTCTGTTGTTTTTATCACTTGCGCCTTATGAAGGGTCCAATTAATAGAAATTCCCAAGACACTACACTGATGGGTTTCTGAGGAGAATTGCTATCACCCACCGAAGGAGGACGGTCTTATTCTGAAAATTATGTGTGCGCTGAACTCTACCTGCACTAGAACCTAGAACTTATTTAATGTAAGTGCTAATCATTCCTAACGCCCAAATTATGACGCTAACTTTCTATTGAATGGAATGGTACTTCATTAGACTAAGAATGTCTTACTTAATTTCCATTAAATCAAATTTTAAGTCCCTGGAACGCTTTTCTAAGAAAGTACATAGGATACTTCCAGTCGGAGAAAATGTCCTACAATACCTCCAATGTTAATCACGAATCGTTAGAAAATGTGGAAATTCCAAAACCTTCAAAGGCGGCTTCAAATTTGTTAGACTCGCAATCTTTGACATAGTATAAGGGGAAAGCAACAAAATACCAAGCTCACAACCCCTCACTAGCACTAGTTCCACTCTTACCCACATTGCATTAATTATAAGACTTGTCGTGTGATAACAAGGTGGAAACTTTATGTTTAACAGGTTCTGATGTAGTTAACTCAAGAGCTCACATGCACACGTTTTTGTAACCGCTGCGGATCAGCCCACACACGAACTCAACCTAAACCGGCAACTTTGTATTTTAGTGCTCATAATGCGCTTGTAATGCGTCCAACTGGGATTTATCACGGCCTAGTTTAAGGAGCGAGGACGGGCTCATATGAAGCTAGTCGCTTTTCTCAGGCCTCTTTCACTTTCTTCGCTTTCGCTTGTTTAGCAAAGCTTACCGTATGTGTTTACCTGCCTTTCATTATTCGCCTCAGTCATTTAACATTAACGGTATCAGCAGTAAGGCTGGCGGGGTATTTCATCTCATTTTAAATGCGCGCAACAATTTCACCGCTGAGAATACTTCGCACACGCAACTAAGCAACAACCCACCGCTCACACCATAAATACTCGTATTATGGGTAAACGGGGCTACAGGAAACATAGTCAAAGCTTAAATGCCTGCGTGTGAATTGTAGGCGTGCCCAAGTGGTGGGCCGTTGAAGTAGCAGCGCCGACAACGTCAAAGCGGCAACAAAGTTTTAACCTCTTAGCACAAAAGTTAAACTACAGCCGAACTTCTAAATCGACGCTCGGGCTGCGTGTGCGGCGGGGGCAAGCCCGGCATTAACCCCTTTTAATGGCTAACAATGCCAAACAAAATGCTACTCAAGATTATGCGCGGCCGCTGCGGTGGCTGTGGCATGAGCTATGAAGACGTGAAGTGGTTAGCGTGGCGTAGCAGACGCTGATGAACGCTGGCGCGTAGTCGTTGTTTTTGTTGCTTTTCTATTATTACTGTTTCTATTTAACGGTTATTTTTATTGCACGCACACACAGTGCAATTTGCGGGGCACGGCTCGTTGTTATCACAGTTGTTGGAGTTGTTGTTAGTGCCACTTTTTTCCTGCTGTTAATGCTGCTCGTTTTACGGCTAGTAAATGCCATTTCCCCGAATATTATACAGGGTGGTTAAGTATATTTTAGGCTATGATGACGGCTGGACCTATATTGAAGAGATTGAATTCTAATTAAAACTTCCATCCAAAACTCTTAGTAGGGAAACAAGTAAAGGGACCGAGGCTGGAAACCATGCCGGAGACTTATTGAGAATTCTTTTCAGCTACCAAAAAAACGTCTGCCTCGAGGGTATTATTACTCGCCTGATGATGAGATCGATGAAACTAGTTCCGGTTATAGTCTTTGTCCAATCCAATTCAGTAGCCTTTAGAAATTTCTTGGTCGTCCCATCCGAACATCCTTACTCTTATAGATTTGCTTGATGCTAGGACATTGTATAAACATTTTGCTCGTCGGACGACATTTTAAGCACCGCACTGCTGCGCTATCTCCATTTTATACTATACGCAGACCTAGAAAATCTCCTAACATTTTTAGATCACCATCCAATAGTAGAAAATATTGCTCGATTTTAACTTTACATCAAGACGGTGTTACAATTCCGAGGGATATAAAGTTCCTGAAGTAAATGTATAAGAGTTTCAAGATAAATATGATCAAGTGAGACCTTCAGATTGAATATGACAGCCTACCCTCGAATTCAGTATTCCCGAATCCATCTACAGCGCGTCTGCATTTGAAAGACTGGCTTAGTATCTGGGGATCAAGCTTGGTAGGATGACTGATGGAGGGGTTTACTGTCATGAACCCTCTTTCAACTCTAGCTTTAGACGTGCTGACTATTGCAGTGATAGCCAAGCCTCTGTTGCAGCCGTTAAAATATCCTTAGATTTACTTCTCAGGAGTGCAGGTTCCTTCAGAGAAGTGACATTCACTCATATAACAGAACGACAATACTAGCCTTCAACCCATTAACAGTGCATTCAGGATTACTCAAGAAGTGTCTAACCTCGCTATCAATAGGATCGAGTGTCTTTGTGATAAAACTAGTATGAGTGCCGGGTCACATGGGATTTGCAAGAAATTGTAAAGCTGATGAGCTAGCAACAAAAGGCAGTCTAGAACCGCTATCGGTAGAATGGTCGGTGCTACTGTTTCCTCTTGTGTTCTAGTACTAGATAATTAGGCATCGCGGAAGCTTGGCCAGCGCTGAGCCATCATCGATACATGCGCTATCACAAAAGCCTTTTCGCCCAAGATCTATCGCAAGAAATCTAGTGATCTAGGCTAGTCTCTCCCGAATTGTAAGGCTTTTAACAGACCACTGCCCTATTGGTGTCCTATCAGTGATGCTGGGAATCCTATCAGACGCCATCTGCAGAAGCTATATAGAAAAAGATTACGTTGAAACAACCCAACATTTCCTTCTTGACTGTCCCGCGTTAGGGAGGTCAAGACTTAAACACTTGAGAGCGCATATCCTTAGACATCCCATCGAACTTTGCCTCAATTTAAATTAAATAGTCTTCATTCCCCGCTCATTAAGCTCTTTCTTGAAAACACAGTACTAAAACTTATTTTTTTCAACATTCTAAAATCACTTTCCTTTCTTAAGTCCAGTGCTCATGGCACACCCTGTTTGACGACATATGTTACGGTGTACTTATGCGTCGTTTGCTTGAGGCGACCACTTCTCAGTCACTCACTTCGTAATGAGATCATAATATTTTGCAACGCCAGCGACAACAAAACCAATGGGGCTTCTAAGTGGCAACATCACATACAAACATTGTCGGAATAGCTTGACGCTTTACCAACACCAAGGAAACTGTAGAGATAATAATAATATTATTTAGTTGAAAGTGTTTGCGAACTTATAAAAGGAAACATTGAATAGATTTGAATAGTAGGAAATGTTCTCGGGTTTTTACTTACAACATTCGTATTTAACTTTTTTTTGAATTCAACAAGCGGAATACGAATTATAAAATTTTTTTCTGCTTCAGTGGCTCTGTAACTGTCTCGATTATTATAACTAAATTCTTTATGCTCCGGAAATGTTTTCTTCATTTTGCAAGTTAACGCCAGTGTGGAACTCAATGTGAAGTTCCTTTCCGCTGGACCGCTACCTTGGGATGTGGCTTTATTGTTTGATAGCTCAGCGGTCTGTTAATACTTCCAGCAGTGTGCAATCCATATTATAGCTTTGTTGATTTGGTTCCTGGTTTGTACCTTTCGATATTCTGTTGCAACGCTTGACTTCTTTAAAATCAAAGGTTTAAAACTATTTCATAGTCTGTGACCGCACACGTGATCCATAGTTTACGAGTAACGTCAAATAATCACTACAATTTCTCATGAGCTTAGGAACTTCAAGGGAAACTTTTTGCCAAAAGCCTTTTTAGTAGTCTGCCAAAAATAGTGTCGTTATTTTGTGATTTTAAAAGTGGTCCTTGCAAAAGTTCTATCCATTCCCTAATGTAATGGACTTAAAGGATGATTTGTGTTAAAAATTCAATACCAATGTAGTGACTTTCATCTCATTACGAATTTTAACAATTTTTGGCCGGTAGGATGAAATTTTTGTAATGTTCACAACTTCATAACAGGCATAAGCTTTTAGTGAGCATTCTCATGTAGTCTAAAAATTAAAATAAAAATGTTTGTTTTTCATGGATTTTCTATACGGTTTTAATGAAATTATTCTTCTTCAGTAACAGATTGAAGCTTCAGACATACGGTAAGACAGACAGGCCCGGATTTCGACTTGTGTTGGCACTCTGGTCATTTACATACAAGGATTGTCCGGAAAGTAATAGGACTAATTTTCTTCCACCGCAACTGTACTTTGGAGCGTGCGCGTACCGACTGTAATCGGTAGAGCGCATTCTTAGCTAACGAACGAGCTGGTCAGTTGTCTCCGAGCACCTGGAGAGTTAGGACAAACATTTTCACGCGACATGTTTCTGTGAGTTGTGTAAGTCGAAAATGCAGCGTTCGTTAAAGCAGAGATACGCGATTAAATTCTGTGTGAAACTCGGTAAATCTGCAGCAAAGACGTTTGATATGATCAAGCAGGCTTACCAAGATGTTCCTTTAGCAAAAAGTGTGTGTTTCGGTGGCACCAGACCTTTTCTGAAGGGCTGGCAAGAGGTCGCTGATAAATGAGCAAATCCAAAGTGAAAACGTTGCTAATTATTTTTTGACATCATGGGCAACGTTCACTATAAACTTATTCCTCCAGGACAAACCGTTAATGCCAAGTTTTACGTGGAGGTCCTCAAGAGACTCAAACGAATGGTCAATTGGATTCGGCAAGTCATCGCAGCCGATTGGAAGTTGCACCAGAACAACGCCCCGGCTCACACCGCTTTTCTTAGGAACAGCTAATTAACCAAGGCCGTTTATTAGTTACAGGTCTTTACTTAACTCTCTTCTTCTTCTTATTTATTAGTGTAGACACCGCTTACCCGGTTATAGCCGAGATGGCAGCAGCGCACCAGTCGTTTCTTCTTTTCGCTATTTGGCACCAAGTGCAGCCAGTTCTTTCTTCACCTGTTCTCTCGAAAGGAGTGGAAGTCTTCCTCTGCTTCTGCTTTCACCGGCAGGTGCTGAATCGAAAACCTTCAACGCTTTAGTGTACTCTTTCTCTTTCGGACAACATGACCTAACCAGCACAGCCTCTGCCTCTTGATTCGTTGAACCATGTCAATGGCGCCGTATATCTCGCAAAGCTCATCGTTCCATTGGCTACGGTACTTGCCGTTTCTACGGCCCAAAAAACCATAAATCTTCCGCAAAACCTTCCCGTCGAACAAGAGGTATAATTATCAAATGCTGTCATTGACCATGACTTCGCACGATATAGGAGGACGGAGATGATGAATGACTTATAGAGTTTGGTTTTTGTTCGACGAGAGAGAACTTTACTTCTCAATTGCCTACTCAGTCCAAGATAGCGCTTCGCTGCCTTATCCAGTTTTGAGAAGGCAGAATTAATGGCGCGGTTGTTTAGACCAATAATATCAATATCATCGGCATACACCAGCAGCTGTACACTCTTATAGAAGATTGCAATTTCTCTATTAGCTCTGCAGCTCAGATTATTTTTTCAGCAGTAGATTTAAGAAGTCACACCTATAGAGGGTCTCCTTGCCTGGAACCCCGCTTGGCATCGAATGGCTCGTATAGGTCCTTCTCAGTCCTGACGAAGCTTCTGGTGTTGTCATAATAGCTTTCCGGGGATACCATGTTCACATATAGCGACATAGAGGCAGTTCCTTTTCATACTTTCGAACTGAGCTTTGAAGTCGACGAAGAGGTGATGTGTGTTTACTTTTCTTTCACGGGTGTTTTCTCTGATTTGGCGCAAGGCTTCCACACATTATACTCGATAAGGCCTTAGTAGATATTAAGGAAGCTTATCCTACATTAACTGGCGCAGAATGCAGGGTCACCCTGCTTGTGAATTGGGCAGAGCACACTTAACTTCCAAACGTCGGTCATGATTTCATCCGGCCATATCTTGCAAAGAAGCTAATGCATGCACCTTTTCAGTTCTTTGCCGACGTATTTGGATAGCTTGACCGGTATTCTATTGGCCCCTGCCACTTTCTTGTCCTACAGGCGGGCAATTACTATTTGGACTACATCATAGTCGGACAATGGAACATTTATTCCATCGTCATGGATTGGGGACTCGGGTTCGCCATCTCCAGATGTTACACTTTCACTGCCGTTCAGCAGGATAGAGAAGTGGTCCCTCCATAACTTCAGTATGCTCTGGGTATCAGCATCTAGATCACCAAGAGTATGCTCCGGCCTCGAAACCTTTCGGTAGTTACCGCATCTTTTTGGTGAATTTTCGAGCATTACCTCGGTCGGCCAGCTTCTCAAGCTCTTCATACGCACGCATTTCGGCTTTTTTGTTTTTTTAACTTTCTGCGAAAACAACAAATAAAGCTTTGAATGTCACATTTCGCTTTTCTAAAGTCAATCTCTTTTATAGGAAGTATCAAACTTCATTTCGACTCTTCAAAGTCTTCAACAGATTATGGATTATACAGCCAAATAGATATAAAGTAATGCATTCGGAAGTCATTTCATCCTGCCATTCAGCTTGGTTTGAACAAGTATATGCATACAACCCCTTAACCCCATCGATTATTCTAAAAAGTTACAAGCAACCGTTAGGTGAAGAACTCGCTTTATTACACTCTTGTGCAGCATGCGATGTTGGTGTAAAACAAAAAAAAAAAAGGAAACAAAATTCAACCGCAAATCAAAAATTTCTGTCAAACCGCAGAAACACTAAAGTTTAATTTCCACTCAAAGCAAAAGCGACAAAAACAAAAGCAAACGAAGAGCAGAGAAGAAAAAGAAGAAGAGGAAAATTTAAATTGCTGCAGCAGCAAGTTTGCACAGTCAGCAGTCAGTCAGTTAGCAACGCTTCGGTAGCGCTGAACACCTAAAATTTTTATAAAATGCATTTCTTAAATTGAAATGTCGTCGTCGTCGTCGTTTTCGTGTTGTTGTTATTGCTGTTGCTGTTGTAGTTAACGTAGTTCTTGTTGTTGTAGCCGTCCTAGACGCTGCGTTTGGCCACAAAATCACAAGCAACTGTATGCAAGTGTGCGAATGTTGGCACTAATACACATGCATATACATATATATGTGTGCGTGTATAACTGTGCATTTGCTTTTTGGTGGCGCTGCTGTCGATGCTGCCGCTGCCACTGCGGTTGCAAGCTCTCAACGCAATTCCTTCGCCTTGTAGTAAAATTCCATTTAATGGCTGTGTGAAGTGACTTGTCTTGTGTTGCCACTGACAGACTGCATAGATGAAGGCGGGTGCACAGGCACACACATGCATATACATACATGTTTGTGAACATATATATGTATATATATGACGATATGTATATGTAGTTTGCTGCGGCAAGATAATAATATTCACTTGCACATAAAATAAATATGTTACTGTATGCGTGTGTGTATGTGTGTGTGCATGCTGCAGCTGCTCGCACCAGCGCCTGGGTCCCAAGACACCGTGGCAGCACTTCACTGTGTAATTCACTTCGTACTCTTTAGCTGCGATTGTTGGCGGCGACGGAGCCTTTCTGACTGCGCTGCAGCACTTCTTCTCGGTCTTAACTTCATAGCTGAGTCTTTGAGTGTTGTTGCCAATCCATGTATGGCGTGTGCATATGTGTGTGCGCGCAAATATGCGTCGTGGCTATGGAGGCGTCTTTCAACTGCTTTTTCATTTTATATTCAACTCTTTTTTGCCATTATTCGCACACAAACTCAAACACACATACAATACATACATATGTGCGCGTGTGTGTTTGTATCAATTTTGGTATTCGATAAATATTTAAATTCCCTACATTTGACAGTTATCGATTTACGAGTAACTGCGTGCAGTTCTTTTATTATTTGCCTTTTTTTTCTTCGCTTTTCTTCGTACTTTTGCATCGTCTAATTTCAAACTCGCTTCGTGAAAATAAAATCAGCCAAAGAAATAAATAATAAAGTTTTTGCGAGTCTCTGCATATATGGAAATGTTGAGGTTGTAAGGAGGAGAAAATTTGACAGTCGCTGTCAAGCGGTTTCGTTTTGACAGTACAGCATAAATTTTGCAAGGCGCATTGACGCTGCAGCAGACACAGGCGCACACACACACATGTGTATATAAACCTACACAAGCACACATATTTCAATTTCATGCTGTAAGAAATGAGGTGGTAATTTATTTTCTGAAATGATTTTTAGCCGAAATTTTTTACATACTTACATAGTTAAATTTGTACCTGGAACTGAAGTTAATAAGTCGGTTCATTTTTGTTAGCTTAAAATATATATGTCTATGTATACAATTTTCTAAAAATTGCATTTCTAGTGACTTCAGGTCTATAGCCTCTTCTTCGTCAGTATGTCCGTTAAATCTCCCAATTACATATGCCTTAGTCATTGACTGTCTGTCATACATCTTTAGTATATAAAGTACTGGTAAATGAAAGAAGATCAATTTGCCTATAATTAGGCGCATTATTTGAGATTGCACATTAAAATCAATTATTTTTTTATACTCTTGCAAGCTGTTGCTACAAAGTATAATAATTTTGTTCACCTAACGCTTGTACGTTTTAGAGGAACTAATCGTGTTAAGGTTATATACAAAGAACGTTCCAAAGTAAACAAGACTTAAACAAAAAAAAAAACAGAACAAATGGTTTTATTGGCAAAATCAATTTATTTTATTCAAAATAGTCTACTTCTGCTTCAATACAGCTTTTTGCACGGTCCAAAAGCATGTCGAACGAGTGTTTTAGCTCGTTGGCCGGTAATGCCGCCAGTATGCCAGTGCAAGCCTTTTGAATGGCCTCAACGTCTGCATAACGCTTTCCTTTCATAGGCAAATGCATTTTTCCGAAAAGTAAGAAGTCACACGGTGCCATAGCAGGTGAATACGGTGAGTGGTTAATGGTTAAAATGTGATTTTTGGTCAAATAATCGTCCTTCGAATGTTGGATTCTGAGCAATTTTTGGTCGTCAGTCAATTTGTGCGAAACAAACCGTGCACACACCTTTCGTAAGCCCAAATGTTCGACCAAAAAGCGATAAATCGATGTTTCGGAGATGTTCAATTCCATTTCCATGAATTTCAATGATGAGTTCGGCTGATTTTTGATGAATTCACGCACAGTGTGGATGGAATTTCCGGTCATCACAGATTTTGATTGGCCCACATTTATAAATCTCATATCATATATAAATCATCTGGATTATGAGAAAAGTTGAAATTCACCAATGGGGAAAAATTTAGAAAGTTGGTTGTAGCCTCGCTTTCTAATAAGCTTAATGTACATATCTCCTAAACCACTAAAGCTAGAACAACCAAATTCGCCTAGCGCAAATATTATCAGAACTCCTACCGATAGTGTAAAAATGGGTGAAAAAGGAAGACGCTTACTCCCCATATAACGGTACCATTAAAAACTATTAAAAGCGCCATAAATCAATTACTAAATACGCCAGAGGTATTATATTTGACACCTAAAGTGTTATGGAAGGGCTTACTGGAACCGATGTGAAAATTGGACGATGGTACCGTCTATTGTTTGGTGAAATCACATAGATTAGCACCCGAACGACCGATTTTGACTAAATTTAGTACGTAACATTATTTTCATATTCCTAGATCATAGTGTGGACTACGACCACGTCTACTTTCCATATAACGCAGTTTTAAAAACCGTTTGATTCCTTAACTTTGCAGTATAAAAATCAAGAAACAATTAACATAACGGGATAAAATTTCGCACTAATTATTCCTTTAAAGTGCTCGTATACCCCCTGATGATCAAAAATTGTTCAAATCCAACCAAAACTGTACGAGACTAGATATCGAATATGGACCCCAGTATCTATGGTTGATTTTTGACCAAAAATATCGGTCAGTGTGTGAGAGAATCCTTTCCTGACAATGTTATACAATATGTATCAACAATTAATTGAACTGGGTCAATACTTCCCTGATCTCCCATATACTTAATATACAGATTTTCAAACTACCGAGTGAATTTATATTGCATATATCGACCAATATGTGAGTTATCTGAATAGTAATAAGAGAACGTCTTTTGCTAATAACAGTGTATCTTTGTGCCTAAAATAAAAGATATTGGGCGAAAACTTGACCTACCCCCCATATGACTGATATCAGAATTTTCGAACATACGTCTGACTTTACGGCATATTATTGGTGATTGTATATAAGGTATCTTAATGAAACACAGGGATTAATTGTTTAGTATGTGGCATGACAATAGTTTATTGTTGAAATCGGGTCGATACTAGCCCAACTCTCATACGAGGTATGACAATTAAGTAATGAGACTGATTCCATAAAAACCGTATATTTGAAAATTATTTTGCAACTCTGTCGTCCCCTTCAAAGTAGTCCCATTGGGCAGCTATACAGCAATTCCAGCGCGTTTTCCATGCTTCGTAACATTTCTGAAACGCTTCGACTGGGATGTCCGCGAGTACCCTCGTCACGGCGGCCTGGATGTCCGTAATCGACTCAAAATGGATTCCTTTAACCACCGATTTTGTTTTAGGAAACAAAAAGCAAAATCTCAAGGTGACATGTCGGGCGAATAAGGCGGTTGTTGCAACACGGCGATCCCTTTAGAGGCCAAATACTGGGACACGCTGAGGGCGGTATGGCACGGCGTTCCGCGATGGAAAGAATTCTTTGTGACGATTCCACGGCTATCAAAAAAGGCAATAATCATCGTTTTCACCTTCGACTTCTTCATGCGAGCTTTTTTCGGGCGGGGGGCGCGCGGAGACAACCATTGTGAGCTTTGGCGTTTGGTTTCCGGGTCGTATTGGAAAAACCAGTTCTCATCGCTTGTAATAACTCGATTTTAGCGTACGTTTCCGAAGCTGTTTCGCCCGATTTGGCGCAAAATTTTATCGCGACGCATTGCTCTTGATTTCGTTTTTCCATTTTCGTGACAAACACTATAAACACACGTCCACTCAACTTGACGCAGCAGGCGAACTAAACAAGCTAGAGCGATGGTACATATATCAGTGGAGAAAGGAGGGATGCCGGAAAAAGAGAAAGGGAATTTCAAGATCACAGATTTACCACAAGCGCGGCAATAAAATCTGTCTCATTACTTAATTGTCAAACCTCGTATTTATATAGAATATGTATAGGCTTTGATTCCTGCAAGTTGCCAGAGTATAAAATGTTCGGTTGCACCCGAACTTAGCCCTTCATGTTCTACGGTTCATTCTGACCTACTTTGCCCAAGAGACCATGAGTCTAAAACCGGTTTCAAACTAGCGATTCTTAAGGTACTTTTCAGTTTTTTCGGCTATTTGCAAACCAACCCGTGGTGGTTTCCAGGAACAAATAGAACACATGTTATTTAATGTTGTTGTAGTAAACGCTTGTCTTTCTGAAATAAATAAAGTCCATTCAGCGAGTCCATTTTGCGATAAATGAAATTGTGCAACGAAGAAGTTCCATTAAAATTTGTGTGCGGAATCAAATTTCTGGTGCCGGATCGTATAGAATGTTGTAAAAGGCTTTCGATGATAATTGTTTGTCTCGAGAAAGTATTTATTTGGTTTACATTATTCAAGGAGGGTCGCGAACGTGTTGACCACGAACTACGTCCAAGACAAGACGGCCCTCAACATCAACTGATGATCACCACGTCAATGAAATAAAGAAATTGGTGATTGAGAATCGACGATTAATAGCCAGAGAATCTTAGTGATGTCTTTGGAGTATCGGAAGGATCAGTGAAAACCGTTTTGAAAGATCATTTCCGAATATCGTGGCAAAGGTGAGCCGAACCCGAAATAACCTCATCAAAGCAGGTCAAAAATCAAGGTTATGTTGACAGTTTTCTCCGATTATCGAGCTTTGGTGCACTCAGAATTCCTTCCGACCTGCCAAACTGTCAACAAGGAATATTATTTCAGTGCCATTCGTTGTGTGCGTGAAAGTATTCCTAAGAAGAGGATGGAAATTTAGGCCGACAACTGTTGGTTTTTGCACCACGCACCGGTATTCTTCGGCAGCTTTTCAACATACTTTTCACCAATATCCTAGCGCAACCACAGTATTCGTCTGATTTAGCTCCCTGTGACTTCTAGCCATTCAGGAATCTCAAAAGACCCCTCCGAGGAAACCGTTTTGATTCAATTGAATACAATAAACGTGACATTGACTTTAACAAGTGTTTCGAGGATTGGAAAATACGTTGACTCAAGGTATTCCTTCAAATTTAGAAGTGGATATAACCCGTTAGACGGCTCGGAAGAACACTTTCCTTTCTGAATGAGCTGTTGATGGTGCTTAGTGACATTTTACAACGCCACTTCATCCCACTGTACGAGTTTGTATTTCGCCTTAAACAAAACTGTGCAAAAAGTACCCGTGTGAAGATTGCAATTCATAGTTCAACAACAAGTTTTTCAAACTGAGTCATCAATAAAAGTGCTTTCCATAAAAGCCTAATCCACATATGCGTACATACACAGATCCACCCCACTATATTATCCACAACTGCTGAAGCCACAACAACAACAACAACAAACAAGTGTAGTAGACAGGCACACCATTTTATCACCGCCACAGCGCTTATCTTTACAACACCTCTGCGCAATGCAACGCTCACCGCACTGCGATAAGTCATCTCTGAATTTACGATTATTGATTTCACATATAGCCTATACACAGGTGTCACAACGATAACTAACTGCGAACATAACGAACGCATTGCGACCAACTCTAATGAGTAGACGCTACTTCATTTATCATTGCGCTGGCACACACAGTAAGTCAGTGGACAGCGGCAAATTAAGACGTAGCATTAGACCTGGTCGAGCAATTCAATTAAGGCGAAACAGCACTCCAACACTTGTAAGAGAGATTGATTAGTGTAATGGCACCGCCACCACCACCACCACCACACGGCGGACCACCCGGACCGCCACCGGGACCGCCACGACGACCATTAGTTAAAGTGGAAATTATACCACCGTGGCGACGACGCCATCATCACCATCACCACCACCACTCACCGCCGCCGCCGCCACCACCCAGCCAGCCGGTCGTTGTGGTGGTACCAGGACAGCCACAGCCGCCACCGCCACCATACGGCGGCGGCTACTATCCACCGCCACCACCGGGACCTGATTCACACTACCACAATCCGCCGCGTTATTGAGGAATTCGGTTGAAGTCAGTTGGAACAATTTATTGTTTTAAGTGCTCTTTTAAAGGAACTAGTTAGTAAGACCACTGGTGTGGTGAAATATGCACTTTTATATAATATATGTATGTGTATTAGTTATGATTGCCTGAAAATGTTAAATAAAATTTCTTTTTTACCATACCAAGTATAAGAAATATTAGTTTTTACTAAAATATAACAGTTTATTTGTGTCTCCAGCGCTATTAGCCTGCAGTTATCAATTGTCATAAATCGTTTATCAGCGTATGCTCTGTTCTTCGTAGGCGCACAATCTCAAGGGTTTAATAAAAAGCTTATAAACAATTTTTGTTTACTACCATACATATGTATAGGTAATTACTGAATTCTGATTGGTAGTAATTCCGGTGAATTAAACAGATATTAAGTGAAGGCCAGTGTAATCCCATTGAATAGAGCCCTAAAGTCCATATTGAGACCAGACAAATTTGATGGAGATATATTAAATATTCGATAGAAATGATTTGGATGTTTAATTGTTTATTTTAAGAGCTCTCTAGACCAACGGACTCGTTTGAAAATGAACATTACACTATCCATTTTGATAGTCTTAATGTTTATTTGATCATTTGCTCCTTATGTGGCTTTTCTATACAGTTTGCATCTCTGTTAGATACTTGTTAAGGCATCTCGTTTGAAAAATGACTACTAGCTATCGAATTCTACGAATATCATAACATAAGTATATATATATATATATAAGAGATGACAGCTATATAAAAAAATTGTTTGATGTTAAATAGTCCGAGCTAAGAAGACAATACTTACCTTTAACCCCAATACCAAGCTAGTCGATTTAGTATCTGAATAACTTGAACGACATGATTCGTGAATACCTTTATTAAACTCTTATCCACACGCCTCCTCTTCCTTTCATCACCTTTTCATGCAAAACCTATGTTCTCTTCCTTTCCTCACCTTTTCACGCAAAACCTAAGCCCGAATATGTCATATCGTAAATTAAACAACAAAGCTTTTTCCCACAAGTAGATAAGGAAATAAATAATTTTTTTCTGGTCACTTCACTCAGCTGAATGCGTATCAAAAGCTTTTTCCACAAAGTCGTCGAAAGATTGCATTGCAAAAAAATATTTGATAAGTTTGTGTAATACTAAAGGGTGATCCAGTTCTAGGTTCCCTACTTTTTTAAAGAAAAAACACAGAAACTACAAATTTAATGGGGTTATTATTATCATTCGAAATAACATTTTTTGGCATTTATTTTTTGAAAACTATTTTTTTTCAAATGCTTGCCGTGGTTACGTCAGGAATTATCCATCTGTTGAGTACAATTTTCGACGACTCGTTCAAGAACTTGGTCTGGCGAACGACAGGCATGATATTTTGCTTAAAGGCTTGAATCCAAGCAGGATCGACCGCATAGACTTTAGACTTTACATATTCCCCACAGGAAAATCATTAATGGTGTGATATCACACGATCTTGGTGTCCCATCGACCGTCCTAAAATGTGAAATTATCTGCTCACCGAAGTGTTCTCTCAATAAATCCATTGTTTGATGCATTGTGTGGGCGGCTTGTTGATACCAAATGCTACCGGAATCACGAGGTTCAATAGTCGGTTATCATGACGCGATAACGATCGCCATTGATGGTTACATTCTCACCGGCATTATTATGCCCTGAACAGGGTATATTAAGCTTGTCACGAAGTTTGTAACACTAAGAAGGAAGTGTCGGAGACTCTATAAAATGTATAATATATATAAATGATCAGTAGTTGAGCTGAGTCGATTTAGCCATGTCCATCTGTCCGTCTGTCTGTATATATACGAGCTAGTCCCTCAGTTTTTAAGATATTGTTTTGAAATTTTGCAAACGTCATTTTCTCTTTAAGAAGTTGCTCATTTGTCGGAACTGCCGATATCGTACCACTATAACATGCAGCTGCCATACAAACTGAACGATCGGAAATAAGTTCTTGTATGGAAAACTTTTGCATTTGACAAAATATATTCACGAAATTTGGTATAGATTATTTTCTAAGGCAACAATGTAATATCCGAAAAAATTGTTCAGATCGGTTAACTATAGCATATAGCTGCCATACAAACTGAATGATCGGAATCAAATACTTGTAGGGGAAACTTCCTCATTTGACGATATATCTTCACGAAATCTATATAAATAAAAATGAATCGTCAAAATGTGTGTACGCTTATAACTTTCATACGACTGAACCAAATTTGATAATTCTTTTTTTAAAATGTTCGTTGAGGTTCAAAGATGGTTTCTGCGGAGAAAAAATTTCGAATAATTGCCGGCAAACCCCTAAAAACAGCCCTTTTATTTTTCATACAAACGAATGATTGTTTGTTCATTAGTAACGCTAAGAGAACGGCTGAACTAATATCGATGAAATTTTAAGAGGTTGTTCCTTGTGGATCAAGGAAGGTTTAGAAATAAAAATATCTCATACTTTTCATGAAAAGACAGCAAATTGGATATTTCCAAATAGTAATTTTTTTTCCATAAACGTTTTTTGTCAATTTTTGTTTGTTTTGTTTTTCATTATTTTGATTTCTAAATTATTTGAATAGTTCAATTTCGGTCGCTTGCTTTTTTATTCCGGCTATTCAAAAGAAAAACTATTGAAAATTATTCAGTGAAAACTTTACTGTGTTTCACACAAAGAGGTCAATTGCAGATTGAAATTTGTTACGAAGCCACCAAGAGGTCGCCCTAATATCGGTCGGTGTTCTTTTTGCCATCAAAGTATGGCAGCCCAAGGCAAGGCAAGGCAAGAAGTTCTCCCAAGATGCGGCGACATACGTGCGGAATTATGGATCGCGGTTAATCAGCAAGCGATCGTCACGATGTCACAGCACGACTTTCAAACAACAGTTACGATGTTTGATTGACTTTATCTTGAAGCAATGTATATGTGGTGCTGTTGGATGCTAGATGTACTCTGTTGAGTGGCAAAATAGAGGTTTTCCGCACGCCCACATTCTTCTTTGGATGATGGTTACACCAGATGAAATTGATGAAATCATTTCTCCGGAAATTCCTGATGTAGAGAAAGGTCCAGTATTTTATGAAGTGGTGGAAACCAATATGGTGCATGGACCTTGCGGACACCACAATCCCACATCGGTTTGTATGTCTGACAATAAATGCACGAAACAGTATCCACGTTTCTTTCGGAAACACAAACTGGAAATGATGGATATCAACTCTATCGGCGTCGCTCACCAGACGACAATGGCAGAACATTCAGCATTCAATTTGGAAAAGTGAATATCGAAGTTGACAACACATGGATCGTACTACTATATTCACAATTATTGTTTAATTCATATTCAAAACTCATATCAGTGTTTAGTATTGCAGTTTGGTGAAATCGGTAAAATACGTTTGAAAGTACGTCACCAAAGGAAGCAACATGGCGGTTATAGGTCTTGAACGATACGGTCGATACGTGAACTGCAATAAAGCGCTTTGTAGGATATTTACTTTTGCAATTCATGAACGTTTTCCGACTGTTGTCGTCTCGCAGTTAATTTAGAGAATGGCAAAGAGTGTATTTCAACCCAGAAAATACAGTATAACCAGTGGAAACATCGCCAGCAACAAAATTAGCATTGACGAGTTTTTTCTCAACTTTCGTCAGTGATCCGTTTGTGAGAACTTGCTCTATTAGGAAATACCTTGATATTATGCATGGAATGCATCGTCGAAGAAATAGTTACGCAGAAAGCAAGGCCAACCAGTAGATTGACATCCAGGTGTCATATCAACTAATGCATTAGGACGAATTTACACAATCCATCCGAAAAACGACAATTGTTTCTACCTTCGGTTGCTATTGATTAATGTATGCGGTTCAACTTTATTTGAGTCATTGCTTACTGTGAATAGTTCGATGTGTTTGCTGGAACACGTTAATCACTGAAATGAAAATGAAGTTCGCATACTTTTCGATGTAAACATTGACATTGCCAAGGACATTTTAATCGTCTTCGCTAAAAATTGAATATGGTACAATTTCGGTTGATACTTCCGGTGGTTCGATGTCAATTTCATCTTCCCTTTATCAATTCACGAAAGATGAACTCATCACAATTGTTCGGCCATTGGCCAAATTATCGTAACTACGATTCCTTAAGTGCACGCGCAATGTTAGCTGCCATAAATACCGATGTTGTTGACTTAAACTGGAAGTTTCAAAGTCAAATTCCGGGAGACTTGCGCTCATACAAATCGATCGATCGTCTTGACAATGAAGACGACGCCGTGAATTATCCAGTGGGATTTCTAAATTCTTTGGACAGACTTGGTATGCCACCGCATCATTTGCGTCTCAAAGTAGGATCCGTCGTTATTATGTTTCGGTGTAATGGAACCCGACTGATTGTGACGCACCTATCGATTACAAGGGGGAGAATGCTTGATTCTACGAGTTCCTTTGAGTTCTAACAATTTCCCATTTCAGTTCAAACGTATTCCGTTTCCAGTGAGATGACAATCAACAGAACCTAAAGATAGTCGCATAGTCTGAGGCATAAATTTGGAAATGCTATGTTTTTCACACGGCCGTAGCGTGCTCACGAGTTGGAAAACCATCTTTACTGTACCCCGGAACAGAAACCAAAAAATGTTGTTTATAAAGCTGCATTACATTGATAAATGATAAGTTCAACTTTCTTTTCATTTCAAAATACATAATTTCACGCAGGACAACGGCTGCGGGGTCAGCTAGTTTGGTATAAATTATTGCTCATAGAAATAATGTAATATCGGAAGAAATTGTTCAAATCGGCTTACTATAGCATATAGCTGCTATACAAACCGAACGATCGCAATCAAGGGCTTATATAGAAAACTTTCGCATTTGACGTGGTATCTTTACGAAATTTGGATGGATTACTGCTTAAGGTAATAATATAATCTCCGAAAAAATTGTTCAGATCGTTTAACTATAGCATATAGCTGCCATACAAACTGAACACATAGTTACTAAAAGAAATGCACCTGTGAAGGGTATATTCTTCGTTGCAGCCGAAGTTAATGTTTTTTCTTGTTTTTGTTCATTTTTGAAAAACGGAAAACGTACCTAAATAAGAGCCATGTGAACAAATTACACCCGGACAACAATCGGCTTGGAAATATACTCCTTTTGATCCAATGTAAGCATTTCGACGCTCATTCCAAAATTTTATAGTCCACAGTCATAAGTCTTAAGTCTTAG
Source organism: Bactrocera zonata (assembly GCA_037783105.1). Classification (NCBI taxonomy): domain Eukaryota; kingdom Metazoa; phylum Arthropoda; class Insecta; order Diptera; family Tephritidae; genus Bactrocera; species Bactrocera zonata. Next base: position 88,355 of record JBAWJQ010002842.1, on the reverse strand, counting down.
GTTTTTCATTTTGGCTCATTTTTGGGTGCCAATCGCTGTATTGTTGGACAGTTTCTACTCATATTCTCATATTCATATGCTCACTCCTGGTCAAATAATGCGTTTTATCAACTACTTTGTCAAGCATCTCTTTTGCGCCCTGTATTCAAAGTCATTTTTACAAAAGACAAAGATCTTCATACCCAAAACGTTAAACGAAATGTAAGAGATCGTCATTCAAAGTTTTATTGTTTTTCGGAAAGTGCTGGGATTTTCATTCTTTCAACATTCTTTTGGGAAAATTACTACGCCCCAGAATATAATAGATATTCTATTACATTTCTTCTGTTTTTGAAAGGTTCCGCATCGAAATATGTGCTCAAATTGTACAAACAATTAATAAACAGTAATTTCTTTAAACTTTAATATGTTATATAATTTTTGAGAAGTCACATATTTATTTTCATACAAACATGTACTTTTGATTTCCATTCGCTTAATACCTTTAGTAAATTTTTATATTAAAATTTTAATTTTTACATTAATTTGCATAATTAAAAAAGTAAACACAAATTTTAATGCGAAATGTATATGCAGTTATATTTTAAGTTCTCTGAGAGCGCTTTTATTGCAAGCGAAAATTAGTCAAAACAATAATTTACTTAAATAATAACAACTACACAATTAGAAGTAAAGGTTTAATGCAATTTTTTTATTGTCCTTTCAGGTTTCAAATATTCGGTTGCAAGAAAAGACAGCTTGAAATTATTGCCTGCAGAAACAGCAAAATCAGATGGCTCTGAGTACTTATGTATGTATGCATGCCCATGCGAGTTTACTGTAATATGCATAAATGAAAATGAAATGAAATATTGCATGCGAGTAAATTGTATGACTACAGCCAATCCGCTCATCACTTATCACAAATGCAACGAAAACAATAACACAACTTAATTATCTCATGAAATGCCAGTTATGATTGAGCGCTGATGAGAAGGATAAGCGCTCTCGAATAACGCAAATGAGCATCAATGTCATCTATAACGGATAAGCTCTTTAGTTTATGTGCAACGAAATGAAGTGAACCAATATTTCCACGTGAAAATTAGTGCGCGTTATTTTATAGTGAAAAATAAGTGTTTCGTGGATATTTTTGTGAAATTTTAATTCGCTAGCTAGTGCGCATTGTGTTAAAATTAGTTAATTTATGTAGTGTTTGTGAATACAGTGTTGTGAAAGTTTTAATTCAAGTTTGTGCGCGTTTGAAAATCACATTTCTATTGGAGCGCAATGTGAATTTCAAATGTCGAGACTCCTTTATGATCGGAAAATCAACATGGCAAAGGGTAAGTCACTATTGCAAATACATGCATGCATAAACATGTCTATAAATGCTCAAAATAATTATAAATTATTTGATTAAAAAATATTTTATATAAAAATATGATTAGATTTTTGCTTGTTGCACAGAAAATGTTCAACGTTTTCAGTTAGAAATGATAAAAATTCATATTTTTCATATTATTGCATAATGTTCACATCATTTTTACGTTCATTTTAAAAAGTCTAGTCCTATTAAAGTTATATTAAAATGTGCGTACGAATCATGTCTTCTGGCGTAATGAATTATGGGAAAAGAGGTCATTTGGTACTATAGCAGGTTATATTGAAACCCATAGATGTCATCAAATGTAATTTTATGTGGTTTTTCATTGCGCCAGGGGCCTTCTCTCATAAATAAACCCTTAAATGTGTGTACTTTTCTTAAAGTGGCTGGAAGACTAGCTTGGAAAAAACTAAAAAATATTGACGTAGAACTAAACATAATTAAAGTGAAATTCTGAGAATGAAATACTGAATAAACGTTTCAAGAAGAAAAAATTCGACAATTGATTTTATCAACAAAACTCAAAATCAAGAAAAAAGTTTGACCTACAAATACAAACTCTCCTTACAAGAACTTGATTTTGATCGTTCAGGACAGCTGTATGCTAATGATCCCATCTGAACAGTTTCTTCGGAGATTGAATTATTGCTTTAATCAATGATCCCTGGCAAGTTCGTGAAAATATCTCGTTTAATTAAAAAGTGTTTCATAAAAGCACATGATTCCGCTCGTTTTCTTTGTACTATAGTAGTCCGTTACCGGCGCCTTCGAGGAATGAGAAGAGGCATAAGGAGGAAAGGACGTACAGAGGAACAGACGGACGTCTGAACATTTATATATGTATGTATATTTTTCATAATATCTCTGGCGTTTTCTTTTTGAAATTAGAAACTTGGTGGCAAACATAATATACCCTGCTCGATATACAAAAAATATTCTAAACGGTTTAAAAATTCATCAAACTTTTTTCAATTATAAAGTTCTTTTAGTCTTCTTAGGTTAGATTAGATGAATTTGGTAGGCTTATATGCCACGCATAGACCAGATTTGTTCCTTTGCGATACCACATGGAGTTCAGTTGTATACTGCGTAGTCTTGAAAATGCAGGACAAGTGCAAAATAGATGCTCATTTGTTTCCCTGGTGTTGGCTCTAGACATTCCCTGCAGTCTACCATACAGTTACCAGTTAGTATTCATGTTATTACAGTCTCTTCTATCGAGTGCCAATAGGAATTATGTGTACTTCTGATCTACCGTTTTACAATAACTTTTGCAGTTTTGCATAGAGGCAGCTCGTTCTATGGGGTTTTGATTTTCTTTACTATGCTTCTGTCCAGATCGCCGTAAAGGTAATGCATGGGTCTCTCACAAAATATTCTTAATTTCGGATGGTAGCCGCACACCATTCTTGGCAATCTCGTCCACTATTTCAATACCCTCGATGCCTTTGTGGCTTTGTACCCAGTAGAAGTGAGGTTGTTTACTACAGAAATTAGTTGAACAGGTGGCAACTCTTTTTCATGTTCTGGGAGAGCAACAAAAAATCGTTGAATAGCGAACCTCACTGTGTTTCTTTTTCTATTTTTTTTTTATCTTGCTGAAAATATCCATTAACATTTATTTAAGCTTCAGCGCAAAATTTCGCACTATCTCCATCGCTCGCATTGATAAAAGTAATCAAGCATAATTTGTTTAACCTTATCAAACTTATTTGGTTCGCACAAACCCATACACATGGGCACATAACTTATCGGCCAAAACTGACTCACAATTAATGCCGCCAAGAATCCCCGATTTTTATTTGTGCGTATTTCGGTTTGCACCTGAATAATCCAACTCAAAGCAGTGCTTTAACACTTTTGGTTATATGTAAACAATTACGCCATTGAACTGGCAGTTTCAACGCAACGTTTCAAGCAAATAGACGTCCCGCAGCAATCGACAACTGTTGTCAAACCGCGTACGCTGCAGTGCGCCTCTAAAAGGCAGAATTTTTGGATTACTTATTGTTTAATTGAATTTATTTGCGTGTCATGCCGCCACCGATAGTGTACTATGAAGATCCATATTGCGATCGCCCTTATTATAACAATCGTCGTCCAGGTTTTGAGATTGATATTTTTCCCGGAGGGATTGTCGATGCGTTCTTTAATGGACCTCCTCCACCGCCGCCGCCACCTCGGACTGAGATCGTAGTTATGACTCAAGGTAATGCTGCTGGTTATCCGCCACCACCACCACCGCCTCCGCCATATATGCCACCCCAAGCACCGTACTACAACAACAATAATGGCGGCTATAATAACGGCGCTGGCGCCTACGGCTATCCGCGACACTACAATAATCCGCCCAATCCGCGTTGGTAGCGCTGAAGTGGCTGAGGGAATTCGCGTGCAACTCTGTGGCAGTGAAAAACTGATTGAAGACAATTATACATACTTCACTTGAAATTCTACTGAGTGTTGTTTGTTATGGTTGCTCAATAAAAATGTTTAATAATTTTAGGTTATTTATTTTATCTAATAAAGAGATGTTTGTTATTTTAAGAAAAGTGAAGCTTGCCAAAAGTGCTAAAAACCTTCTTTTTCTACAACTGCTTTCAGGAAGGAATGCTCAAGATATTTTCCACTGTCATTAATTTATATGTTAAGGTTTAAGTGTTAAAAAGGTTTTTGCATTAACTTCATAAGACAAGAATCTTCATTCAGTAATTTTAAATCAGTTCTTGGGTGTAAGTGTATTCATTGCTTTATTGTACAATCTGAGACAATTAAATTTAATGTTGACACACCTGTTCCCACATATATTCACTTAGTTGTGTATTCATAGTTGGAAACCATATTGAATAGTTGAAGACCATATACTTATGATCTAAAGGATATCTATATAAAACTGACAGTTCCAATTGATTTTGATGAGTTGCCGGTAAAATCTGAAGACTAATGTCTGAATGTACATAAGGTGGGCTGAAAAGTTCGTTGGCTAACATAGATTTTTTTTCATAAAGTTAGATTTTTCTTATTCTATATAGTTATCTTTGAGGGTGATACATTTTTCTACTACCTGTATTTACCTTAAGACTCGAAATAAGCCTCAGTTTCTGCGATAACCTCTTCATTATTGCTAAACTTCTTTTCAGCGTGAAGGTCTGAGAACTGAAAATAATCACTGAGGGCCTAATCTGGAGAATACGGTCGATGCGGAAGCAATCCGAAGTCCAATTCATGAAATTTTAACATCACTTCTTCTTCTAATGGGACCATTCTTTCGATATTTTTTTCGTTCAAATGCGCCAATAACGCAATGTCAAAGTCTTTGTTAATGGTTTTCCTCTTTTGAAGATAGTCGATTAATATTATAACGTGTTTATCACAAGACTCAAGAGCACGGCGTATCAAATCAATGCGTAGATCAGCGCCCTGAATATATGGCAGGTATTCAGTACCAATTGATAGTGTGGAATGGACACACTCTATCCACATTGGTAAGGTTTGAGGCCCATCTAAAACATCTGCCGTACTTTGCGTCCGGCACCCGGTTGCAATGCATCTTCACATACAACTGATAAAGTGTCCGTTCTTCTCGAATTTGGGTTTTAACTACAACCACCATGATACTCCCCGATGGGTAAATCCACATGAACAGGTTGGAGCGAACTCCAAGGGCTCCTGCTCACCGTGATACCAGAATTAAGTCTCTAGTCAGAACTCATGACCGAAACTCTGGTAGCAGCTTCTATACTACTCTGGACTGGTGACCAGATGTGTGGGCCCCATTCGCACATTACACTCACACACTATTCACACAATAATCTAATCCTAATAACGATACGATCGACCACAACACGTGCGGGATGAGATAGATACCGTGAGTTGAAGAGGGAAGCAAGACGCATTTGTAGACAGAAAAAGAAAAAGGCCGAAATGCGTGAGTACGAAGAGCTTGATAAGCTGGCCGACAGGGGTAATGCTCGAAAATTCTACGAAAAGATGCGGCGACTTACAGAAGGTTTCAAGACCGGAGCATACTCTTGTAGAACCTCCAAAGGTGATCTAGTCACCGATGCCGATGAGAAGGCGAACCCGTTTCCCCAATCGATGACGATGGAGCAGACGTTCCATTGCCCGACTATGAAGAGGTTCGAATATCAATTGCCCGCCTGAAGAACAACAAAGCGGCAGGGGCCGACGGATTGCCGGCCGAGCTATTCAAACACGGCGACGAAGAACTGGTAAGGACCATGCATCAGCTTCTTTGTAAAATATGGTCGGACAAAAGCATGCCCAACGATTGGAATTTAAGTTGCTATGCCCAATCCATAAAAAAGGATACCCCACAATCTGCGCCAACTACCGTGGGATTAGCCTCCTCAACATCGCATATAAGGTTTTGTCGAGCGTATTGTGTGAAAGATTAAAGCCCACCGTCAACAAACTGATTGGACCTTATCAGTGTGGCTTTAGACCTGGCAAATCTACAATCGACCAGATTTTCATCATGCGCCAAATCTTAGAAAAGACCCGTGAAAGGAGAATCGACCACACCACCTCTTCGTCGATTTCAAAGCTGCTTTCGACAGCACGAAAAAGAGCTGCCTCTATGCCGCGATATCTGAATTTGGTATCCCCGCAAAACTAATACGGCTGTGTAAACTGACGCTGAGCAACACTCAAAGCTCCGTCAGGATCGGGAAGGACCTCTCCAAGCCGTTCGATACCAAACGAGGTTTCAGACAAGGCGACTCCCTATCATGCGACTTTTTCAATCTGCTGCTGGAGAAAATTATTCGAGCTGCAGAACTGAATCGAGCAGGTACAATCTTTTATAAGAATGGACAGCTACTAGCGTATGCCGATGATATTGATATCATCGGCCTCAACACCCGCGCCGTTAGTTCTGCTTTCTCCAGACTTAACAAGGAAGCAACGCAAATGGGTCTGGCAGTGAACGAGGGCAAGACGAAATATCTCATGTCATCAAACAAACAGTCGTCGCACTCGCGACTTGGCTCCCACGTCACTGTTGACAGTCATAACTTTGAAGTTGTAGATAATTTCGTCTATCTTGGAACCAGCGTAAACACCACCCACAATGTCAGCCTGGAAATCCAACGCAGGATTACTCTTGCCAACAGGTGCTACTTCGGACTGAGTAGGCAATTGAAAAGTAAAGTCCTCTCTCGACGAACAAAAACCAAACTCTATAAGTCGCTCATTATTCCCGTCCTGCTATATGGTGCAGAGGCTTGGACGATGACAGCAACCGATGAGTCGACGTTGCGAGTTTTCGAGAGAAAAGTTCTGCGAAAGATTTATGGTCCTTTGCGCGTTGGCCACGGCGAATATCGCATTCGATGGAACGATGAGCTGTACGAGATATACGACGACATTGACATAGTTCAGCGAATTAAAAGACAGCGGCTACGCTGGCTAGGTCATGTTGTCCGGATGGATGAAAATACTCCAGCTCTGAAAATATTCGACGCAGTACCCGCCGCGGGAAGCAGAGGAAGAGGAAGACCTCCACTCCGTTGGAAGGACCAAGAGGAGAAGGACCTGGCTTCGCTTGGAATATCAAATTGGCGCCACGTAGCGAAGTGAAGAAACGAGTGGCGCGCTGTTGTTGACTCGGCTATAATCGCGTAAGCGGTGCCTACGCCAGTAAAGAAAAGAAGAATTTTCAGTTAAACGCCTTTGCCGCCTAAACAATTCACGCGCAAACGATTCTAACCACTCGGTATTCCGACTAGTGGAGATCGCACCGCTAAAATTTTAACGCTAATCAGTCCCGCTAATCCCCATACCACCCAGTTCCCCAATGTTGTAGTACATCGAGCACTCTGCAGTTACATGCACCCAGTGCTCAGTCGACTTATTAGATAGGTGCCTCTGATGCAAAAATTCTTTGGGCCTTTGCTTCGTAAACAGAAAATCCAGACTCAGACAAAGTCTGAAATCTGTGTTACCCTCAACAAACCCAACGTCCCTAAAGTACTCATAGGTCACTTGACCGTTATCGTCATCGGAAATCAAGTCATTCCGCAGTAGTTACACACTCAAACCCCTTCTTAACCGAAATGAAACAACACGCTGTACGCTGTATGGCAATAAGGTCAAGAGGAGGTGCACCTAACAAAACCTGCATAGCATCCGTTTAGAAGGTGCAACATGCAGGCATACAAGCCAGCATCATACAACACTTTATTGAGAGGAGTTATTGGCATTCCAAGACTGTCGTGGCTGTTTCCAACCATACAGCGGATCCGTAAGTGGCACAAGCCAAACAAACCAAACTCACTCCGAAAAATGCGTCGCCCTTTGTCTAGGGTTGCCTGTAATCTCTTTTTCACATTCGCGAAGTATGGAGTCAAATCCATTCTTTCACTCATGGTCAGCACCAAGTATTTGACCCAGACAATCAGTGGACGAACCGGCAACTATATGCCCTTAAGCAGCATTGTGCTCCCACCCGTTCTAATTTAAACCGTGAGGAGCCTTCGATCAGAAGAAGATGGTCGTCTGTATTCGCGCAACTCTCACAGAGTGGCTCGAGCTGCCCAAGCAGACAGTCCATCATAAGGTTCCGCCTCTTTATAGGGTCCACTGCCTTTGTCGTCCACGGTGCACATTTCGCCTCGTTCAAATATAGTATCACATTTTTCAACGCTTGATTTCCCTGGTGCATGGTCCATATAATGTTGACTAATCCAAACTAGAGCTGGTTAAATATGTATTTCTCGATTTCGTTGAACTTCGATACGTTCTGAAGGTCTGCAATAAATAGGTTTTATTATTGGAACCAGAAGTACGCTCAGGATAAAAAGAGTGTGTGACGGACTAGTTCGCGTATATACCGACAGACGGTCAGTCGCCGGATATATATGCCTAAAACAACCCAGCTAATAACGTCTATCATTTACCATGTTTACATTTTACAATGTCATCGAAGTTTCCGTCTAGGTATTTCAAACTTCGTGGTAAACTTAATGTCTTTGTTCAAGTTTTAAATATATTTATGCACGTCCTTCGTACATAGTTATTTTAAAATCTTTACAAAGTATAAAGTCTGAAACAGTTAGTCACATCTTTTAAATATAATAAATACTAATTTCACATTGGAAAGCACCTTCAATGACCATGTATAGTGTACTTAGTAATTAAAATAATTTTCTTAGTAACAAAAAGCTATTCGCATACTTAACACATATGACTTCGTGATGAGTGACACCACGCATTAGCACCTGAATGTTTACGCCAGCGGTATTTATAGTTATGCCTTTGGTAAATATTTTGTTTTTGTCGGCAAAAAAACAAAAGAAACTCCACATGGCTCAATTTCAAATCAAAGCGACAAATACATTTGTAAACATTGCATTGAAACAGTTATGTTGACTCACGCAGCGCTACATGAATACCTAATATTCTTATCAAGCCATAATCCGGTAGGGGCTTAATTCTTCACACATTCAGTTATATCGTTATTCCAAGAAGCTCCCAATAACATAGCCATGATAAAATTTTTGATCGATCGCTCCAATTAGTAATATCTGCTTTTCGACAACACATTAGATAGACGAGTAACATCGGTATTTTGTTTTTAGAATATTTATAAATTAACATTTCGTTTGTTATCGCTCAGTTGTAAACGGTCAGTCTAACGGTCGCTAGCAAGTGGAGCACACGTCCTTTTCAGTAACAAAAAAAAGAAACGTCGTAAACACAAAATGTCTTTCTTCCATCATCATCACGATCGCCCCAATGTTGATGTTAACATCACCGAGAATATAAACGAATCGGGCAACCAACAACCCTACCAGCAACCTTATCAACAGCCCTACCAACAACCTTACCAGCAGCCCTATCAGCAACCATACGGCCAGGTGACGGAGCGAGTTGAAGTGATTAAGGAAGGTCCTTACGGCAATGTTGAGGTGGATACAATTACAGAACGTGTGCGACCGGATGGTACCGTGATTGTGGAGGAGGTCAGACGTGAAGGTTACAACTCGGGCTGGTAGTGTCAAACTGAGATTGCAGTTACAATTTTGTAAAAATTAATTGTATCTTTTCTGTTTTGGTTTATAAGGTTATATTTATTATTTTTCGGTGAACAATTTTTGATGTATTTTAAAAGTATTTATATTTGCCTGAGGTGTATGTGCATATTTCATAGAAAAATAAAGTGAATGTGCGAAATTGCTATAAATATTTCTTGGCTCTCTCATCAATATTGTTTTCGTCAATATCGTCGTATATCTCATTGTAACATGGACGCTGTGTTCGCCATTGCCAATGCGCAAAGGACCATAAATCTTCCACAGAACCTTTCTCTCGAAAACTAATAACGCCGGCTCATTAGATGTTATTATCGTCCACTCCTCTTACACCATATATCAGGACGGTAATGATGAGTGACTTGTAGAATTTGGTCTTTGCTCGTTTAGAGGGGGCTTAATTCTTTGCCTTTAATTGCCTACTCAGTCCGAAGTAGCACCTGTTGACTAGGGTTATTCTAGGTTGGATTTCGAGGCTGACGTTGTTTTTGGTGTATATACTAGGGCTAACGACGTGGTTGTTATCATAAATAATGATTTACCTTTATTTTCATAAATGATTTCGGCAAGTGATCGCCGTGATCGACTCGCGTAAATACCAGCCATTTTCCAGGTATTGGGACCGTACTTTAGCAATAACGCGCCGAATATTCTCTTTAAAGGAGTCAATCGTCTCGGGTTTAGCGGCATAGACAAGCCATTTCACAAAAAATTAGACGGCGTTGTTTAATCAAAAGATCTTTGGGGGCCACACTACAGGCCCACGACGCGAGATAATGCGCTCAGCAAAAATTTCCTTCATTAAGTTGATTGTTTCATTGGCTCTATGGTATGTAGCGCCGTCTTGTTGAAACCAAAGTTAATCCATATCAATATTAACCAATTCAGGTGCGAAAAAGACATTCATCAGAGCTATATAGCGTTCCTCAACAATCCAAATTCAAAAAATCCTTTTTCACGTGCCCTTTCAACCAAAAGTGAGCTTCATTGCTAAGAAAAATTTCTTTGTGAAAATCGGTATCGGTGGACATCTTGATTTGGACCCATTCACGAATAGTACAATGAGCTTTTGATGGTCGTTCGGCTTCAATTCTTGCTCGAGTTGAGTTTTCTAAACCCGAAAACCTAAATCCTTCCCCAAAATCTTCCCTTAAGTGGATCTATGCCGATTGTTCCGAGCTATGGCGGATAGACTCATTTAAGGCTTCTTTGGTACTCTGCTCAGCACAGTAGCCCAGCAGCAATAGAGTCTTCGTTGCGTTCTGCACAGCATCGTTAAGGATCCGCTTTATCTTCCAGAGTAAATCTGGTGTAAAACCGATCCATAAATGCTCGAATTACGTACTCTACTGGGCGATTATGTCGCCCGAATACTGAAGAAGTGCGCGGTGCCTCGCGTAAACCAACTATTTAAATAAAACAAAAAGAAGCTCGATGTGTGGATGCCACAGAGTTACCTCAAGCACATATATGCCATCTGTTGACTAGGCAGAATTTTTGAATGCTTGGTTGGGAAGTTACTATAAATCCACCTTGTGGTCCAGATATGTTCCTGGCTATGGCAAATGTCTTTGCTGGTGTATGTATTTTGGCATGCGCATGGAATAATTTTTATTGACTACCTTGAATGAAGAAGAATCATTAACAGCATCTATCGCATTGTGTTATTGAGAAAGGATTCGCCGAGAAATTGGCGCATTTGAAAAAAAAGAAAGTGCTGTTTTCCCAAGACAATGGACTGTATCTCAAGTCAATTGAATTGAACTTCGAATTGCTTCCGCAACCACCACATTCCCTAAATCTGGCCCCCACCGACTATTTCCTGTTCTCCCCCACCAAAAGAATGCTCGCTGATAAGAAATGTTCGACGAAAGTTGGAGGGCCGCTACAATCAGTGTATCACCCTTAAAGGGAACTATGTTGTATATAAAAAACGAACTTGGACAAAAAATCTGTTTTGCTATACCTACATCTAAAATCATTTGATATATTTGAAACTGTTCTCTGAAAGGGATTGAACGTTTAGCCTGTTTGTCGAAGTTATTATGCGCAATCTCTCTTTCAAAAAGCAAAAAATAATTACAATTCTGAAAGTTTTCTGACCAGTACATTTTTAGTCGAAAATTCCTCCTCTAATCTTGCTGTTTTCTCGTTTAATCGTCGATATTTCCATAGTATATGAAATGTGAGAATATTTTGTCTTATAGTTTCTGTCATACCTGCTTAAACTGCTTAAACGATTATTGCTGAATATCTAACAATGACTAAATTGAACTGTAAAGTGAATTTTGCTGAAAGTAAGTCGAGCAGAAACATTTGTTATCCGTAGGAAGAAATTGAAATTTCCAAACTCAACCAAAGTGTTGTTAGAAGTTGATGCTTCATTCAAATGTTATTGGGAAATACACACTAACACTTATAAGTCGACTTGCAAATACCTGGAGTTTTTAATAAGCTTTAGATACATATGCGGTTGTAAACTGGCATACAAACGACATGACATTTCGAGATTTCCACGAGCTGTATTTTACAACTTTTGCTTATTTATCAAACATTTTCCTCTCTCGGAAATAAGATCTCAGATACAGATACAAACTCGAAAACGGAAAAAAGTCACAGAATATGATGCTCAAAAATAGAATGAGACGGCGTATTATCCTAGAGCGTAATTCATTATTTTCTAATTCTAAAAAATCATCTCGATTTCCGATGGAATTCGATGTAGTTTTTTCTATTTGGACTCATGACGAATGGTCATTCATTAGATTGTATGACAATTTCGACATCACATTCATAAACCCATGCAACAACAGCAATGATGCATTTGATGAATGTAGGGTTCCCAAGTACTTCCTTTTCTCTTTTGCGATCTTTGCTCATCCTTTTGCAAAAGATTCAGGCCTTTTGGAAACAGTTCATCCCAATACAAGGTGCTTTCCAATGTAAACAGAACTTAAAAAAAAAACCGGACCAATTGGTTTTTTCGGCAAAATCAATTTATTTTCTTCAAAATAGTCTCCATCTGTTTCAACACAGCTTTTTTGCACGGTCCAAAAGCATATCGAACGGCTCGTTGGCCAGTATGGCCGCCAGTACGCCGGTGCAAGCCTTTTGAATGGCCTCTACGTCTGCATAACACTTTTCTTTCATGGGAAAATGCATTTTTCCGAATAGGAAGAAGTCGCACGGTACCATACTAGGTGAATACGGGGAGTGGTTAATGATTAAAATATGATTTTTAATCAAGTAATCGGTCCTTCGAATGTTGGATTCTGAGCAATTTTTGGTCGTCAGTCAATTTGTGCGGAATAAACCGTTCACACAACTTTCGTAAGCCCAAATGTTCGGTCAAAATGCTAAAACTAAGCGAGATATTGTAGGTATTTCTTAAGTAAAAAGTAAGGCGAAGTTCGTAAATGGACGTAATCGGACCACTGCTTGGGTTTTGATTTTCTGGTTGACGTTTTGTGTCTTAAGGTATAAGCGGCTCCAAGATGGTCATAAAGACGTTGAAGATGACGATGAGCCCGAGCGCCCCAGCACATCAACAACCGTTAAAAAAGTGAAAACAATGGTTATGAATGAAGCTTGCCTCAAGATCAAACGGTTAATGTGGAACATTACGTATAAGTAAAACGCCATTTATGTCAAGCATTTCCAAAACACTTGCCCCAATCTGTGGAAGAACAATTCACGGCTCTTCACCGCGATAGTTCACCTGTCCACACTTCGTTGCTTGTTCGTGAATTTTTGGACAAAAAGAATAATTTAACTATGCCCCCAGTTCCCATATTCACCAGACTTGGCTCTGTGTGACTGTGTGTGTAGAAAAAGGATTTTTTTTTTTTTTTTTCAAAAAGAAAATACTCGTTAAATTTTGAGCACACTTCGTATATGTAGACCGAAAATACCTTCAGCGTTCAAATGTTTTTTTTTTGTAGCGGCAAACAACGTTTCTGAAGAAATTTCGAGAAATGGTGTAGAATTGGCGGTCCTTGGCCGTATAAAATACCGAGTCCATTACGATTACTTATATCCGATTGTTATGGGAACGGATTCAGCATTCAAATCACAACAGATGATGACTGTTGCATCTTACAAAAAACAGCCATCAACTTTTCCATGTAATCTGAAGTTGAATATGCCTTCTCGCGATAATCATTGAAAGGATTCCTGCGAATTCAATAAAAATTCCAACAAATTAAGGTCAGTCCGCACTCTACTCCAGTCAATACCATTAAAGTATTAGCAGACATTCAAAGAAGTGCAAAGGCTTACTAGTGTGAAGCAAATAGAAAAGCTGCTAATGCATTCGCGCTCGACATGCAAAACAGCTTTATTCTCGTAAACTACAACAACAACCGCTACAAAGCCACCCACCAAACCGTTAAGCAGTGTTATCGGTTTAATACCCCACACGCGATTCAAATGCAATTAAAATGGACGAAGCGGAGAAATTGCGGTCGGAAATGCTTCGCTTTCGCCAGCTCAGTCGCTTCTAATATTACCGTTACCCATACACTCAATGCCTTTGCCGCTCCAAAGTAACTTTATACAATTGTGCTATTGTTTTTGTAACATATTATTTATTACAACATGTGGTTGTTGTTGCAATGAGGGTTGCATGAAATGATAGACGCCGACGCCGTCTCGCACGCCACAACTGACTACATGAACTGACCTGGTCAACATGTAGCGCCGTAACAAACCGACGAAGCATGCAATCGCGACCCTGCAACCATTCAACCAAGTCGCCCAGCCATGTAAGGGATCAGACATGTGTATTAGTTTAAACATGGACTACCGCTTACCATAGCATGGTGCGCTTGAGTATTTGAACTGTGTTAACATGCTGCGGGTGGGGTTAAATATGATTTATGAAGTGGCAAAAGTCGTGTTTTTTAAAGGCTACGCTGATTTTGTTGCAAAGCGAAAGAGATTAGCTGTTGTTGTTGACGAGCGAAAGGCACGAGTATCAGGTGGATTACAACTCTGTGGGTATGTGCGATTGTAGGAGACAATTTGTTTTCATTATGAAATACTAATAAATAAAAACATAGAGTTTTTTGTTGTTGTGCTTTTCTATATATACATACATATGTATACTAGGCTGTTGATTCCATGGTTGTAGCGGCAAAAATCTGCCGAGTTGACAGTCCTTGGCCAAATAAAAATCCAGGTCCATTACGTAACCGTAACGAACTGACTGTCGTGTCTATGATTCCTATGGTCGGTTTTTATGTCCTACAATGCTCTAGGTACTCATATCGTTCTGTTTTTGCATGATTAAACTAGAGGAGGTGACAAAGCACTACACCTCGAAGGTTCTCATAATCTCGAATATTCTCTTCCAAGGAGTCAATCAACTCGCCATATCACAGACACACGATGCAAGATAATGCTTTCATCACAAGTTTATTTCAAAAACTTAATTGTTTCATTGGCTGTATATCATGTAGTGGCATCTTTTTGGAATCATCATGGTCATTCATATCAAAGTCTTCCAATTAACGCATGAAAAGATCAATCATGAGTTTGTAGCGTTCTCCATGGACTGTAATTTTAGGGCCTGCTTCATTTTTAAAGAAATATTTGGAAACAATGATTGCTTCTAACCATAGAACATACCAAACAATAACTTTTTTAAAATTTCCCAGCTTCTCAACAATGGCTTGTGGGTTATCATCATTAAAAATGTGATAATTTTTTTTCTAACATACGCATTCAACCAAAAGTGAGCGTCATCGCTGCAAGAAATTTTCTTATGATTATCTTATATGAATCGAGATCGGTGTCCAACTCGTGTTGGACCCATTCACTGAGTGTACGACGTGTTTGATAGTCGTTCGGCTACAATTCTTACACAAGTTGAGTTTTGTAAGATCTACTTACGCGGATATAGCCGTCGCATGTGTTTTAGCTACCTAGAGGATACTTGGTCCAAGACCTGAAGTCGTGAGCTACTTGAGCTATGCGCCAAAAGATCGTTTCTGACCACTCCCAAGTGTATGGAACTCAGAGAACTTTTCTCGCTTACGTGAACTTCTACATATGGCTCCGTCCTTCCGCAAAATTTTCCTTAAACAGGGTACACACAGTTCTAATTTTTGAGTTCGATGACGAGTGGACTCATTCGGGTATTCTTCGCTATTCTGCTGCACAGCGCAATAGCGTTTTCGGGTTGTACGGCGACTGTAAGGCTGCACTATCAACTTGGGTGGTCGATTATGTCGACCCAACCTCGGACGCAATGCGCGAATTATTTCGATAATAAACAAGCACTATTTTCGATCGTTGTTCCGGAGTACGTCTGTTCAGTATTAAGTGAAGACCAACTTCGCAAATGTATTAACTCATTTAAAACTATTCATCTAACAAAACACCCGCTAGATTATATGAGAATATAGAGAGTTTATATCACACAGATGAGTGCCAAAAAGAAATAGAAATGGTATTTTGGTGTTGGTAGTGGTAAACTTTTATTATAGTTACAGGGTCCGGCACTCGAACACTAACCAATTAATAATGCTATATATTCGATTTGGAACATTATTTTTACTTATTTTAAAGTACAAAATGTGTGAAAATAATCCTAAATTCAGAACCAATTCACTTTCGCTCGATATGACCACCATTTGCCTTAACTATGGCCTTGAGACGGTCAAAAAACGAATCGCAAACTGCCCGAATGTGACTTGCCGGTATTTTCGCCCACTCATGGACAATGGCTCTCTTCAGCATCTCGAGACTGGTGTATTTTTTACTTCGGACCTTGCTCTCCAAAATGTCCCAGAGAGAATAATCCATTGGATTCTGGTGAATTCGAGAGTCATTGTGTGATCGTAATGAAGTTCGGAACGTTGTTTTTCAGCCATTCTTGGTGCACTTGCGCTTTGTGAGACGGTGCTGAGTCTTGTTGAAACGTCCATGGCTTGCGACCGAAATGTTTGTTTGCCCACGGCTTCAAAGCAGCCTCCAGAACTTTTTACCGATAATTTGTCGCATTTACTTTGACGCCAGGCTCGATGAAAACAATTGAAGAGCGCCCATCTGCGGTGACAGCAGACCAAACCATTATTTGTGGCGGGCGCTGCCTCCTGGCGGCCAACCGATGACTTAGATTCTCGTATGAACGGTCGGTTAGGTAAACCCTATCGTTTTGAGAGTTTACGAATTGCTCAATTGGAAAAATTTTTTCGTCAGAACACACAATGTTCGGAATTTGACCTTATTCGGTTAAACGAAGCAACTGCTTTGCTCTCTCAAGTCTTACTTGTTGCTGCTTCGGTCTGATATCATGGGCCTTTTGGAACTTGCAAGGCTTGACCTTGAGCTCATTTTTCAATATGCGTCGGATGCTCCGGTCGGATATTTTCAGTTCTTTAGCCATTTGATTGGCACTTCGTCGTGGATTTCGGTCAAGTCGCTTCTTCACTTTCCGAACCATCTCACGTGACGTTGCAGTCTTTTACACTCTCTGAAATAAGTATTTCGCTTTGCTGTCTATTTCAGTGGTATTATTGGAATTAGTAAGATTTCGAAATTTTTGATCCTCTCATTTCTTGAGCTTTTGCATATCACTATTCTAAGTGATAACACCAACGCCTTGTCCCTTCCAAAAATCATTGTAGTAGCTAATTAACATTTCCGTTTTTGGGGCATAACACATTCAGAACAAGAGTATTCATCCAATTCTTGCGAAATTCAAGCAGCCTTTATTTCGTATCGATAGAATGGCAACAAAAGTGCTAAGCTCAAATTATGCTTGCCAGTGTGGTTTCTATCGGAAATGCATAGAAGAAAATTGTATCAATATTTGGTGTTAATGCGAGTGCGCTTTTGTGGCTCTGTGTGTGTATGCGCACTTATCTTCAGTTGATTTGATAAACTTGAAAATACACAGAGTTGTTGAAAGACAGCCAAAATGAGTTTCTCCGAAATGTTCACACACCAACTCCTTTACTAAGTATTCATGCGGTTTCGTATAGCATACAAAACAACAACATCGTCATGCTTTCATTTTCCACAAATCCACAAATCTTTCATTCGTCCAACACCAAATACTAAAATCGATCTGGAATTGACGTAGTTTTTGATATTTCAAACTGTATAAATTACATTGCCGCTCGACAGCACATTTACTCAATGGCTGTGTGTGGAAAGCATTGTAAGCGCATGAATATGCAATTATTCCAACAGACAATCCAACATACACTCTACCGAATTGCTAAACACAAAGTATGTACTAGCTTAAAAATACGAGCAGGCAACAAAACAAAATAAGGAATTTCCAAAATGGACTAGTTATGGGAGTGGTTGCTTTTGTAATCGTCTCAGGGTAGTTGAAAGTGGATGTAAAATGCTATCAGTTTAGTTTATTTCTATAACTCACACGAGTCCATCAGCGAAATTTGGAAAGTTCAGGAACTACAACGATAGTTTACGATGACTCTAAGTTTTTTTATACTATACCCAAACTTTTTTTTGTACTTTTCCGGGTTACATGACATATATGACATGACATTTCGGCATATAATGCTCCAAAAGTTGTTTATGAGCTGGTTAACGTAGTTGATTTATCGGTAGAGACCACTCACGTGTAGATATTATTTAACGAATTCGTCAAAAAATTCGAATTTTAAAAAGGTTCTACCGATTTTGTAACCTTCTCTTGAAGCGAATTTTTCTCTTGCAAAATCATGCGCCAAGGTCTCAAACAGATAGTAATCACTTGACACCAGGTCCAAACTACATGGTGATTGCAAAGAACATCCTAACCAAGCTTTCCAAATTTTTGGCTAGTCACAATCAAAGTGTTATTCTGACGTTGTCATGATGGAACATTTCTAGACGATTACGTAGATTCGAATTAAGAGTCTGACCATCGAGGAAAGCTCATGTAGATGATTCTCTGCCAAGCCCATCGAATACACACAAACCCTTTCTGGCAGTTGATCTTGGCTTGGGCGCCGGCTCTCGGCCAATTTTTTGATATTACTTTAAGTGACCCACTTTTCAACACCAGTAACCATCCGTTTCAGAAATGGATCGACTTAGTTGCATTTTAGCAGCGTATGGTAATTTTATCCAATAGGCTCTTTGAGTTCGCTCGTATGACGTCCCTACATCCAACTTTTTTTGGATACAGCACTATTTTAATGGTTCTGAACAGGTTCATCATGTCATGCTTAGCTCCTGAGCAATGTTAAGATGATGATCGGACTCGAATTTTCATCATCTTAGCGATATTTTGAATACTGGTCTTCCAAAACGTGGTGCAACTTTGAAATCAAAGTTACCGGAACTGAATTGTCGAAACTAAAATTGCCATACTTGACTCCTGCAGTCCTACTAAATAAGGAGAGCGCTGATCCATTGATTTACATAAAAAAATTATAATATATTATAAGATCCTTACAAATCGACAAATCGCTTTCGGCATTTCAAAAATTTGGTGAGAAGACTAATGTCAGTTAGTCTTCTCTAGGACATAACATCTCACAGTCGCGCTTGAGCTGTTCGTCGACCAGCACTTGCCAAGCAAAAGAGGTCCATTGGTCCAGTAAGATATCAGTCGAAATCCAACTCGGTCATCGGTTTTAAAGAGATGCCGATGAGAACCGCTCTTTGGACACGATCAAGCTTCCTAGCAAGTGTAGCCTTTTCGAGATCCTTCACAGGAAAGCATTTTATTATAGATAAGACCCAGGTATTTCAATCTTATTATAATTTGAGATTCCAAACAAAGGCAGATCCTACTCCACCTGATCTTTCCAACGGAGGGGAGACCTTCCTATTCCTCTAATTTCCCCCGGCGAGTACTGCGTCGAATACTTTCAGAGCTGGAGTGTTTTCGTATATTCGGACAACATGACCACCGTAGCCGATGTCTCTTAATTCGCTGAACTATGTCAATGTCGTCGTATATCTCGCACTTCTGATCCTTCCAATGCGCAAAGAACCCTAAATCTTCCGTAGAATCTTTATCTGGAAAACTCGTAACGTCGCCTCATCAGATGTTGTAATCGGTCATACCTCTGCACCATATAACAGGACGGGAATAATGAGTGACTTATAGATTTTTGGTTCAAGACAGAAAAACACTTCAAATAAAATTGGAAAGTTATATAACAGGTCCAAGTTTCGAAAATAGGTTTTCATGATTTCAAAATTCTCTGATAATTCGAACCCATGTTTTTAGATTCGGGCATTCATTTTCAGGCATTCATCATTCATATCGACTTAAAATCTGTAGAATCCTTTTTATGTCCGATCTTGTTCACTTGTACACCGAAAATAGAAGCTCGGCCAAATATCTGAAAAAGGTTGTTTGGACCATCATCTGCCACGTTCTGGCAGATAGCTTGAAATTGTATCTTTTTAGTCACAAGAAAGTCCATTCCTTAATATTTGTCGATATCCAGTAGCGATCTGAAAAGTAACTATTTGTACCTTAGGTTTTAGAAATTATTATAAAATTGAAACCTAACCTATAAGTATCAAGAATACTCCACTTCAGCACACTCTCAACAGTCAATACCTTTTACCACAAGGTAAAAACGAACTTAATTACATACATACAAACAAGTATATTCATACATACGTATCATATATGTAGAAAAGTGAGCTTCGCAAAATCATCGATCCTGCATCATTCACATCTTCTCGTGCGATTTTGTTCTTGTTTGTAGTTCATGAATATCCACATGCAAGATGAATCCTTGCGCATAAACTTAATTGTTACACAGAACTACACAAACATATACACATACATACATGCATGCATGTGCATATGCAACTACAATTCTGTATCCTCGTGTATATGCATTTTCGAATTAATTAAGCATAGAATTGCGCAATCTTTAACCTCCATTTTGTTTTTGCTCAAGACGCAAACATTTGCAATGCAAATGCGTATTTTTCAATTCTTGCTCGAAATCGGATTTGTGTTGCACTTCAAAAATGGTTGTGTTGAGTGGTTTAACTACGAAAATAAAATCATGTTTGTTTGTAAAACAATTTAAGTGTTAAATCTAGTTTAGATAAAGTTCGGTTGATAGAAAATAAATATAAAAATAAAAAATGTAAATGAAAAACGAAAATCAAGTTAAAATTTGCAAATGAAGTATAGTTTTAATCTAATAAGCAAATGGCATTGACAATATGAGAAATTTATTTCCTCGACATTGCACAGGACAGCCTTAGACTTAGAAAAATAAATCAACTTGTCGCACGTTTTAAGAAAAATTAATTGTCAAATGAAGCACATCTTCTTGATTCAATTAAGGTTAATACAAATTGTGTTCATTGTGAAAGCTTTAATAGGAAGTTAACTGAAGGCATTCGTCTTACCGCTAACCTTTTTTTTTTTGCAATTTTGTATTCTACTAGCAGCCCGTTCCGGCATCGCACGGGGTAGACAATTATTTATTTTTGGAAATTTTGATATAAAACACTTTTTTTCACAAATGTTTTTATTTGTATTAAAAAAAATCCCACAGTTATATTTGTATGTAAGTCTATTTATGTTAAATTTCTTTGATGGTTTAAGTGGCGGGCACTTTTGAAAAATTAAAAAATAAAAATAATAATAATCAAAAAAATTAAAATAACAGTAATAGGTAATGAATTCAGTCGTTTTACATATATTTTTGCCACTGCACGTGCTCAATTCTGCTAAATAGCAGCGACAACGTCGAATTCCTTACTTTGATTCTATCGACTCTGTTAGCCGCCAAATCGAACATCATACAGAATTCAATTTGCACCTTCTCTATACTTTACATTCTCTGGCCCGGCGCGCTTTTCAGAATGCATCGCAAACAACGGCCACGGCGCTTTGGCGGTTTTGTTTACTTTTTGAATTTTTAATTCGTAATATCTTTTGAATGGAAAGTCCAATTTAAAAACTATTTTATAGGTAGTTAAATGGTTTTGACCATAAAAAGTTTATTTGTATAAGAATTAATATAAACACATAAATAGCATGGTTTGAATTTGGTTAGCATTTTCATTAATGTTTAATTAAAATGAAAAAAGTTGTTGTAGTGACATAACTACAATAGTTGGACATATGCTACCGCGGAGTTTTTTGTAGACATTATGATGTTCTTCAATATTGTTGTACATTATTTTGTTCTATCGCTAATAATTTCGGCAGCGCATTCGACGAAAGACATTTTAATACTCATTTTTCTACTCCTTCGGTTACATTTTTCAAATTTTACCTAGGATCCCTTATTTTTTTTAAAAATGAAATGTAGCCTATGTCAAATTGGAAGAATGTAGCATTCTATTGGTGAAAGAATTTTTTAAATCGGCCCAGTACTTTTTGAGCCTATTCATTACAAACATACAAGCATACAAAAATAGGTACACATCTTTCCTCTTTATAATATTAGTATAGACTGACCTTAAATAATTGCTTAAGAGACTTCTAACATTGCCCCCAAATACTTCTCGATATTAAATGGCCAGCTTTCAAGGTTTAGAAGTTCAGACGTAAGTTTGTGTATACTTCTCTGCTCATGTATTTGGGGGTTTGAGATGCTTCACAAAAACTTTAATTAGAATGATAAAATTTTTATAAAAAAAGGTACTTCACGGAGAAACAATCATGGTGGGTTACTGCAAGAAGACAATAATAGGAAGCGTAGACTCCAGACACTGTAAACAAAGGAAACAAGAAAACCGTATTGGAACTTCAGATTGATCATCACAGTCACCAAACGCCAATCCAATAGAGCATCTCTGGACTTAAGTGAATGCCAAAATATCTATAAATTATTTAACATCAGGAAAAGATTTCATTCGGCTACTTCAACGTCTTTAGAGGTCGCCTCCTTTGGAGTAATTACAGAATGCGGAAATTTATTTTCAAGTTGCCATCAGGAGGCAGCGGCAAGAAACCTGGAAAAATTTCAGTTGGAATCGAACCTCAAACATCTCATACATATCTAGTCTTCTTTGCGACAGAACGGTCGTAGGTAGGGTATTTTTCCCACTGCTTTGGGTCCTAGTAGTTAACGATCTATTTAAAGAACTTGATTAACGACAATGTTGCTCTTATGATTAAAAGAAAATCCCTAAATACTATCATTGAGCTAACCGGATGTTACTTCAACGTGGTATGCAAATGGGCGAAATATAAACCAAGTAAAACTGAAATGATTTTGACAAATACCTTGGTAGAAAGCTTTCATGGTGGCCAAGGACAAGACGAGATTTACTAATTTTTCAATTGTACTCCTGAAAGCTTGGATCACTGCGTCGCAGAGGCCACTCAGGCCTTTTTTTCTGCTCACATACCGACGATGCAGATATGGATGGGGACAAGTCACTAGAGTAGAGGCGCAGTGAGCTTTTTCACGGACGAAACTACGAGGGAAGGTTGGAGGAGGAGTCTTCTGTAGGGAACTTTCTATTAATCTTAGTTGTAAGCTACCGAATCACTGGTTAGCAAGAAAGTTAGCGCTCACTCCAACAGCAGAGCGGCAATACTTACGCTTGACTAGGTAACTATGCTACTACAGCGGTATCACTGGCAATTGCAAAGCTGATGAGCTAGCCAGAGGGTCAAGGGTCCCGATCCCTTCATTTCAGAATGGAACCAGGTTGGACCTTCATTGTTGTCTTGTCTTCTAACAATGGACAAATGGACATCACATTGGCCTAGCAGGCGACTGCGAGATCTTTTTGATCAACAAATTTGTGACAGGCTCAAGGCGCTTTTGCGACCTTGCAGTATTTTGGAGTTTAAAGGTACGGACCAGCTTTACTTCGACACTTCAGTGCGGAGGAACACCCCATAGGAAA
Organism: Bactrocera zonata; assembly: GCA_037783105.1. NCBI lineage: Eukaryota > Metazoa > Arthropoda > Insecta > Diptera > Tephritidae > Bactrocera > Bactrocera zonata. The sequence goes on along the minus strand of JBAWJQ010002842.1, from coordinate 65,120 downwards.
CGGCGCAGACCTTATAAAAGTATATATAAATGCTGTTAATGAGCACGACGAGCTGGGTAGATTTAGCAATGTTTCTCTGTTTGTGCGTATATAGGCGAACTAGTCCCTCGTTCCTCGTTCTGCCATAATAAAACAGATTATTTGTCAAATTTCTGTTCATTTTTATTAAGGATATTGATATGGGACAAAAATGAGACGCTTATTACAGCCACTCTCTAAACTTTACAATGCTATTTTTGTAGTACAATTTGTTCTTTGCTTCGAAATAAGTCTCAGATTCAGCGCTTTACTCTTCATTCGACGAAAACTTCTTCCCAGCAAGCATTTTTTTCAGATTTCAAAACCGAAAATAGTAACCCGGGGAGCCAAATTTAAAGAATACGATGGATACGCAGGCAATTCGAAGCTCAATTAATGAATTTTGCCGTCGTTTTCACTGACTTGGACTGCGATGCTTGGCTTGGGGAAACAGCACTTTCTTTTTCTTCAAATGTGGCCGTTTTTCGGTGATTTCGGCCTTTAAACAGTCGTAATAGTCGCTGTTGATGGTTCTTGCGATTCTTGCGTTTTTCCTCGCTTTGGAGCGGGTAGAGTCCACTCGGATGACTATCGATTGGACAAGGTGAAGTGACAGAACCATGTTTCTTCCATGGTCACCTGTCAAGACAAAAACTCGGGTTTATTATGCTTGAACATCCCCAAACACTGCTCCGAATCATAAATTCGTCGTTGTTTTTGGTCAAAAGTGAGCTCGCGCGGAATCTATTTTGTACAGGGCTTTCTCATACCCATATACGGCCTGCTGTCTCGAACAACTTTACTTTATAGTCATCCTAAATTATTTTGTGGACTTCTTACATATATATATCTCATCTCATCTTATCTGATTGTTATTACAAGGGCATGATTATGACTGTTGAGATATTTTTACCTAAAACACGAAGTAATTTTGTATCTCAAAGTCTCATTGAGACACCCCGCTTCACTGCTTTAGGGATAACACTATTCCAAATTTGTAATATTTATTCCAAAAGCAACATTTTGATCAGACAATGTGTCTGTCATAGCCAAAGCAATTTAAAAAGAGTTTATTTTTCGGATCAGTTCATACTTACAGCATAAGATATTTGTGTGCACGAGGCATGAGGGGCGCGTGAAATACCACAAACATGCTTTTAGCACATATTCGCTTTAGCAGTTCATTCGAGTGAAAGCTTTTAAAAACTCTTTCAGTATTTGATATATTTGAATTTTACGATTTTTACACGCAAACCGTTGGCGGGCACGTGCTTGTGTTCGCCATTCGCCACATAGTCCTGGATGTATGTGCGTATGTGTGTATTACAATTTGTTCATGCGTGCGCGCTGGTGCGTGTTTGTGTTAGTGTGCGTCCCTTTGTATTACCATTTTGGCCTGCGAATTTGAATGCAAGCAATAAAATTTATCATTTTTATGACAGAACGCAAAGTTTAAACGCGTTGAAAAAGCGCCAGAAATTTATAGAGACAAACCAGGACAAGTTAACATGTGAAATACAAACATGCCGACACAAACACACACACACACACACACCCAACCGAATGCAGAGCATATGCAAATATATGTATTACATGCCTGCGCATACAAACAGTTAAATAAAAAGCCAAAAATCGCAAGCGCCTGAGAATGGTCAAAGGGCACAACAATAACAAATACTAATGTACGTATATGGAGATCCGTTAGGTGGTTCTTTTTGAAAATTAAAACAAGAAACAATGTTAACGCCCTTTGCACCGAAGCTTTAATATCCCTCACAAATACAAAATATTCCTCATATAGTTTCTACGACGCCTATATGGTATAATGATCCGATCTGAAGAATTTGTTCGGATATTTTAGAATGTTTGGGCAGCCCTCTACTATTTCGCAGAAGCTTTTCCACGAAGTTCTCTTTGCCTTCTTTAACTTGAACTTGTGTATTGAAAGTTCCGTTTTATATAATGCCGAGCCGTCAGTTGACCCACTGCTACAGGCCTAATTAAATATACGACTGCTTGACGCTTTATTTTCTGAGAGTTCTATAGTCCAGCAAAAAAAGTTTCTCCCTGCCTTTCGGTGCTTTTCAGTGGACAGGAGCTGCCCAGTACAGTTTTACACGCTGAGCTGAAGACTTCGACCATCCACTGCGTCGGTGATGACCAATGAGTCTACTCCCGGCGCGCGTGGTAGTGTTTGTCGAAGCCTCTTTCGGTACATTGCACAGTTTGTATTCCTAGAATTTCTAGGCAGACATTCACCGACTATACTGAACCCGATATACCTATAATCAGAGAAGAAATGATCGTCAAGGACCCTCCAGTTTGAGATCAATGGGCACTTCCGTTTAAAGTCAAGGTGAGGTCAAGAACTTCCTCCCTGCCTGCAGTCACGAATGTAGGAGAGTTTGCGCTATTACAAATGAACAAGTTTTCGTTTATAATGAAATCAAATAGCGTCTCACCTCCAGATTGAATGCCGCGATTCGACAATGATGATGCCGGTTCCCCTTCGTGACGCTTCATCAAAGGTCTTGCTCGACAATAAAGAAGGTAGTTCCACCATAACGTCGTGCGGCATGTCTGCAGAGAATAACCAGGAATCTCCGTTGTACAACTTTGACATATCAGCGTTACTGAAATTAGATAAAAGAAATACCAATAAAAATGACCATTATTTTATTGTGGATCAACCTACAGGCTCTACAGCTTATGGCTATTCGTCCTCAAACCAGAAATGCCGTTACTCGTCGGTCCCGGTTCCAGAATCAAGACGACATCGGCTTCGTCTTGTTTTAGACGAAGCAGTAAATTGACGGAGGTCGCCTTCGCATGTTGGAGGTTAATTTGGAGAACTCTCCTTCAAAAGCCTTACTTCATCGCCTACTTCGTGCTTGACCCGCACCTCCTCAAACAGTTGTTCGAGACTGAGGACTGAGTCTCCGATTGGCGAACCGGTCCCAGAACTCGCTATATCCGAAAGACTCGGTTCGTTCTCCATGGTCGTTTGACCATCCCCACCTGTCATATCCGCCGCATCGGAAGCCTGAGTGCTATCAGCTTTCCCATCCATCGGGAGTATCCTAAGGACCACCACTTCGAACCCATAGCTTATTTTCTCCCTTGGTTTTACTGAGAGGACCGACAGACTCCGTACATCTTTGCTCTCGCTTAGCGCCCTCTTAACCCACTAGAGTGTATTAGTCGGCTGCTTAGACGCCTGACCAGTTGTCACCGTAGAACTTTACGATTTACGTCTTTGAAGTAACAGATCCTCATAATGTTGGGGGTTTAATCAACAACGCATCTAAAATAGTACTAAATAAAAATAACCTTAATTGAAAATGTTTAATGCAAAGAGAAGATCGATAATGCATCGATATGGCATGTGTATTCACTGATGGGTTAAAAACTTAACTTTCACTCGATCGAGTTAATGTTTTGTCCACAACTACTTTGGTTGAAAAAGGAGGCGAATGAGCGTCAGACGGCAGGCGATCGCACTAAAGCCATTAGCCACTCAATGAATTTGTGATAAAAAAGATCTTTTCCACCCCAGCTATCATTACCCCAAAGTAACTTTATGGTTGTTAGTGTTCTGGGAGCTGAGGTGTTCCTCTAGAATCTATTACTTCAAACAACTCTTGAAAGTGAAGAGCTTGAGATAGCTGGAAATGAAATTTCCCAAAGCTGAGAAGACATTTCTCTTAAGTGATCCAACGCATATGCCTTTCCCTTTCCTTTTATTTATTAACTTCTGACTGTGCACCAAGATGACATTAACCGATTTACCTACTAAGAATCTAGTTACTGTCTGCTGGCATAATGCAGGGAGACTTATCGATTGGCTATCCACGAGAAAGTTTATGGACTCGCTTGTTGCAACAGAAACCCACTTGGTGGCTTCTCTTATATCTTTATGTTCGGTTGGAAAGACTGAATTGTAGTCATTTATTTTGACGCTGTCTTCTGTGCATAGATTACTACAGAAGAAGCCCGCTTCTACTTCTATTTAACCCTTCGATCCGTCGGTAAATATGTAGACTTAGCCATTTGAACTTTTGACCAAAGACTACTAGTCCATTCTTCTAATGAGAATGTTAGGTTTAAGAGATTTTCATGGATCTCTTTTTCTTGGTCGCATTGCCCGTATTCATTTTCTTCGTAATAGTTTAGTTTAAAGTGATTTATATGATTCTGACTTTCTCAAAAATTTTTCAATATTAACATGGTTTTCGATTATAAAAAATACGGACCACCCTGTATATGCATATCTAGCACTACCAATAGAATGACTTTTAAACACATTTACATACCAACACTTTCACTGTCCTTTATATATATATTTTAGCAAGGCTAGCGATTCTTTTGAACTTTTCCACACAAATACCTACACACACACGCAAGCATACTAGTAAGCATTTAGTATACCAACATAAAATAGGATTTAGCAACGTGTTCCAGTTGATTTTCAATGTGTTTTTCGTTTGTTTTTTTTTTTTCTTTTTGCTTCTTGCAAAAAAATTAAATGTTTCTCCATGAGAAAGGCGTTAAGCGGAATCAGCAACATAAAGAATTGGCAGTGGCCTATCGCGCCTCGACAAAGGCCATCGAGGGCCGCACACTTTCAGCGACCTAAACACGATTACGATTGTGTGTTTGCCGAGTAATAAATGTGAAATTATAATTTAAGTTGGAAACGTTGTGCGCCACACAATACACACGCGTGTATGTGTGTTTGTGTGCCTTGGCAAAATCACCTTTGCTTTGTCGCTAGAAATGTCACAGCCACAAGATGAAAGCGCCACAACAAATCAAGTGTCAAGTGGCTTTGCGTGCGTGACAGCCCAAAAATGGCGCTGGCAATGAAATTTATGAAGTACACGCCCACCCTCCGCTTTTATAACTGCTGCACAGACATTCGTAGACCAGCGAGCTCGTACTCTAGAGAAGTTGTAAAAATTGGCATAATATTTCTGATACGTTTTTTATACGCCTTGCTTTTCCCATGCCTCACATTTGTGTACTCTAATCTTTTGACATTTACTCTTGTAAAGATCAAAGCTAAATACGGCTTGTACATAAGCATGTCCGCTTTTATTACCATGCGAGCGCATACGTGGAGGCAATCGTTTAAAAGGCCACATCTTAATAGGTTTCGAAATTTATTACTCGACGCATGTGTAATTTTATTTACATAACTGTAATGGCGTATGTGAATGTTTAATGTTGATGGGTGTGGAAACCCCCCAGGACCATGCTATCGCTATGCTTATTTTTGTTAGCTGTAAATGATCTGCTACTGCAATATTTGTGAGCTTTAAGCTTTTAAGCTCTTTTAATATATGTAAGATACAGATTTTATCATATTTTATAACAAGAGTATATCATATTCTAACCTTGTTCCAATCTCCAGCGTTGTCTATTTAAGCTGACATCTTTGACGGCTATTAAATTTTCCGCATACTCTACTAGAAGCGACCAGATTAGGGGGAGAGCCGAATAAATTTATCTGCGTTAAATGTTTTCATGATAGTTTGGCTTTCATTTAAGCCCTAATATTCTCTATTGAATTGGCGTCAGGTGACTGTGATGGTTAATCTGAGGTAACAACATTGGTTTTTTGATTCCATTGAAGAAATCATATCACTGTTCTATACCGCTCTCCATTCAATGTAACGGTATCACCAGCTTTACTTCGAAGAAGTACGGACCGATGATTCCAACAGACCAAACACCACACCAAACATGCAATTTAGATGAATATAAAGGTTGTTCATGAATAATTTATGGGTCTTTTTCGCTTCAGAGTTGACAATTTTGTTTATTTACCGCACCACTGAGATGAAAGTCTGCTCTTATGATTCGAATCATTGTCTTCTCTCAGTATCTAATCATGATTATTAGTTCATCTCACTTCAGTAAACCCTTTTATACAATTTTATCTTTCTAACGTAACTCATGTTTTTTTTGAAGCACCTATAAAACCCAAATCCAAGAGTAGAGTAGCATCCATAAACACGCACCTTTTGGTGGGGTTTAACACGCCTTTAAATAAAGCTGTGATCTTTTTTATAGCCAAGCTCGTCCATATTCGACGAGTTATATAATACAAGAGTTGACTCACCGGTGATAATAGGTAATTTGACAAAACTTGTATGGAGCCATTTCGAATTAATACAAAATCAGATGCATATTTTCGGAATTTCGACTATTTTTTTATGTCTTCTTGATGAAGATATGACATGAATTTTTCCAACACGAGTTTGCTTTTTAATTAATATTTAGCTCTCCGTACGAATGTAATGGATCGAAGTAGGCTATAATCTACACCAAATCTCTATAAAAATGGTTTGTCAAATAAAGTCACAGGAACTCTACTAAATGACGAAACAGTAGCCCTCAATGCTAAAGAAGTAAATGCGCACTGCATTCAAGTGTTGGTCGAGAAATCATCCCACTATCTTTTTATACAACCTCGGTATTTTACTGAAGGTTGGCACAATGGTACGTTGTAACCTAGATATAATACCGATATATACTTTGTGACAAAAAAGTGTCCGGAAAATATTTAAGTATTCATCAGCAATTAATGTGTCGCCTTCAAAGTGTTGCCCCTCAGGTGTAATACACTCATGCCAATAATTTCTCCAGCCTTCGAAAAACTTTTCGTAAGCACTTTTTGAGATGGCTCCTTCAGAGAATTTCGTTTTATCTCTTCTATCGACTGAAAACGGGTTCCATTCCGATGATTATCTCATTTATAATGCTCTACATGCATGTTTGAGCGATCAAGTATGTCCAAAGAGACCTGTTTACGGTACTCTTTTTGAAATAAATTCAGATTTACCGATTCAGCATTCTTTCTTTCTTTTTCCATCTTTCAAACACTATTTTCAAGCGCCAGATCCATCCGACCTTTAATATTCTCATCAGTTGAAGAGATCGAAAGTCGTCCAGAACAGCACATGTATTCAACGATCTCTCGACCATCTTTGATGGCTGTGTATCACTAGTAGGCTTGTGTTTTTAACATTCGCAACGATTTCGCACATGTAATAAAATTTGAGATAAATTCTTTGTTTTATATTTTAATCCACTGTAAAAATCGCAACGTACTGCTGAGGTGTACGGACCTATGCAGCTGCTATAAGGAAACTGATTGAGAGTTCGCACCCATATTTGGCCTAACAATTAAGAATTGTGCCACCCACTTAGAAAATTTTTTTGAAATGTCATTTAGGCGGGGAATTTCAATTACAATTTCAAGGTGCTTCTTTTGTCACAAAATACATCATACAAAGGTTTGTCAAGATCTATAAACAACTAAATGCTAATATGATATATTTTTCCTTGTAAAAGCCATATTCACCGAGATCATAAGCAGTGCAGATGAGAGTGGGGAAATCGAGAACAATTCCTTTCGGTCTCGGATAACACAGGGGGTCCGATGCTCTGCAAAAATGTTTTGCAGATTTTGTTTTCTCCGATAATTCACTACAATCATTCCCGTTCCCCTATTTTCTCTCTATGGCCTTGATCACAAATAGAAAGCGAAAGTCATGCTATTCGTTTAAATTTTAAGGAATAATTGAAAACAAATTGCACGAATAAATGGCCTCCATAACTTCTTTTACAAGAACGAATTCGATGAACCCAATTTTCGAGTACTTTTTCCACTAAATCAAGTCGTTTGTCATGAATAGCATTATCAATATAGATTTTGAAAGCTTTAAGAGAGTCTGGTTTGTTGCGAAAGATCAATGACTTCCTAGCCCTACAAGAAGTAGTCTAATGATTTTAAATCACAACTTCTTCTTTGAATCTCCAGAGTTTTGTCGCAATAATTCGGTTCTTGCATGTACTGTGTGACTTATAGCCCCGTCTTTTTGGAAACAGACAGTTCAATTACTTTCAATTTTGCCCATAAAAAATGGATTATTATCGATCTATACCGCTCTCTCCACTACTAGTAAGCAGCTTCATTTCGAAAGAAGTACGAACCGATGATTCCAGAAGACCAAAAACACCACCAAGCTGTAACTTGGTGATTGTGATGGCTGTTAAGGAATATATTGTGGATTTTCTTTGATAGTTTTGTTTATTTACCGCAACGCTCAGATGAAAGTGACCCTCATCGGAGAAGATGATTTTCTTAAAAAAAATCATCATCGTTTTTAAGTTCTTGCAAAGCAAAATTCTCAAAATCAGGACATTGACGATAACCCAAGAGCTTAAGTTCTTGAGTGGAAACAATTTTATGCGGATACCCAAATCCTTTCTCAAAATCCGCCAGATTGTGGTTGGAGACAGTCACAATTCTTGCGAACGTCTTGGAATCGGCAAATTGCGGTCTTAAGCAGCACCTGCCTGAACGGCAGCAATATTTTCACTACGAGAGGTTCATTGTGTTATTAGTACTTGAATATTATATAAAAAAAAATGTAAGCTCAAAATGTATTCAATTCGATGAATAGCGAACACAGATGAACAATTATTACGACAATATAATGGGAAAAACCCACTAGAATTGGTGAACTGTTATTTTAATATGAAATTGAATAATTGGGTATATCTTTCATACATCTGTCCATGATAAAATTGTAAACATTATTGAACACAATGAAAAAAATGACAGACCATAGCATATTTAAAATGTTCAAAAAATTGGAAAATCCTGTATAATTTTCATGCCTTAACAATAAATTACTTTAGTATGTAATTTCTATTATTTTAACATTCGTATTTTATTAAACGAAATATTATAATTTTCATAAGTTCTCAATATATACGAGAAAAGGATTTCTGCACTCCTTTCGAGTTTCGCCCACCAAAAACCACTTAAATGAGGTGATTGTGAGCAGTTACATACATGTGTAAGTATGTAAGCACATGAGAGTTTTTACAAAATACGTTGTATCAGTTGACGTAGCGGACATTTCATATGAAATATCGCATGCAAGTAAATTGTATCAAGAGACTATGAATTGTCGCAAATGTACATAAAGCAATAACACAACTTAAATATATCGTGAAACAGCACTGACGATTGAGAACGAATGAGAAGACTAAGCACTCTCGAACAACACAAATGCGCGACAATGCCATCAATAACGGATCAACTCTTTAGTTTATGAGCAAAGAAATAAAGTGAACAAATATTTTGATGCGAAAAGTTGATGCCGAATATTTTATAGTGAAAAATTAAATTGTGTAAAGTGTTTATTAGTGTTTAGTGAATATTTTTGTGAAATTTTGTCCGCGTTTTGTGCGTTCTAATAATGTGAAAATTAAATAATTTGTGTAGTGCTTGTGAAAGTTTCAATTCATATTTGACCGCGTTTCAATTGCTTTATTGTAAGTCAATATGAAGGTTGCTGAGACAAGCATGATGCTGTATGATCGGAATGGCAGCATAGCAAACGGTAAGTCCATATTACTACATATGTATGTAAATGCATATATGCATAAACAATAATAGTGTATTTTTTAATATGTATGTATATGTAAGATTTTTACTTTCTGATCAGAACATTTTTAGCAAATGTGTTTAAAGGTTCTATATTATGTACATACATATGTATGTGTGTATATATTTTTAAATTATTCTTTAAAATCATCAATGCACTTTTTATTTATATAAACTTATTCTAAATTGTTTTTCTAGTTTAATTCAAATAAGTTTGTGGATTATTGCACTTTCCTACTAAAACCATTTAGCGCTTAGATGAGTGGTATTTTTCCATATACTGCTGTTCATTGAAACATTGAGTGTTGAAAAAGTATAGACCCAACGATATAAATCACATAAAACTCAAATATTTTCTTCGATGCAAAGAAGAATTTAGCAAAAGTTTTTTTGTCTCGAAATATTGCAGTTTTGAATGTAACTTATTCGATGAGCCAGAGTTGAGCCTTCCCATTAAAATTAAATGTATGGAAAATTAGCGTTCAAGTAATTGATTTTCAATCGTCAACTAACAACTAACAATAATATAATAAGTATGTTAAATGCTAAGCGAATGTTTATATTCTGTTGTGTGGTTTGTAAAACAATTCTCCAGAAAGTTAGGTTAGTTTGGTCGTGCGGCTGATCCAAATCATTGAATCTCCCTTGTACAGAAATTCATCATTTGTGGTATCCAAAAATTCTTAAAAGATAGATCATCAGATCCTTATCGATCCACGAATCGTTATTTGCTGGATTCACCAAACGCCTAAGTATAGTTTTAGCGAAATTTGAAACGATTCTTAGAAATCACATCATTACTATAAAAAACGGGATGAGCTTAAACCCTGCGTTGCAATACGTCTCTCTTAGCTACGCATGCAATAGATGAAATTTCCATCTTTCTTTGCTTTGATATATTTAAGCAATTAACTGAGTTAATTAAAGGCTTCTCAGAATTGAATTCGAAACACAGTAAACAATTATAAAATGCTAATCCTCTCAATTACCAGGATTAAGCAATCAGATTTATGATTTCCTTAATTTCGTATACCAAAGAAAAAATTTCTAAAAATAATGAAATTATAAGTTTCACAAATTCAAATTAATGACTACTTCATTATCCAAAATTTTGTGTAAGTTCAATTCTTGCGAAATTTGTTAGGCTTTCAATTTAGTGAAGCAAATTTGTAAAATTGGTTACGTATTAGGTAGCCATGGTAGTAGTGTGTGTATCTACACATGTTTTCTTTGTTTTCAGAGTTATTAAAATTGTGAATAAAAATATTTACAAATGTTTGGCTTCATTTTCCCTTTTAGGCTGAAGTTGAGCTTCTAAAGAACAGTCGATATCGGTTTAATATACCCTGTATAGGGTAAGTTTGCCTAAAATTTTGTAATACCCTGAAGGAAACGTCGGAGACCCTTAGGGTATATAAATGGTCAGCGTGATGAGCAGAGTCAATTTAGTCGTGTTCGTTTGTCTGTATATACGCCAGCCAGTCTCTCAGTTTTTGAAATATCGATCTGAAATGTTGCATACGTTCTTTTCTCTCCAAGAAGCTGCGCATTTGTTGAAATTGTGGAACCCCATAGAAAGGCTATCGAACCACTATAGGTTATAGCTGCCTCACAAATTGATCGATCAAAATAAAGCCTTTCTATGGACAACTTTTTTATATGACAAGTCATCTTCAAGCATTTGTATCGATTATTGTCCAAAAGATTGCTGCAATCTCTGAACAAAAGGTGCAGAGCCCACTATCATAGCATATAAGAAGCTGCCATAAAAACTTACCTCTCAAAATCAAGTTCGTGTACGAAAAATTTCTCATTCGTGAAGGGTATTTTAGCTTCGGTGCAGTCAAAGTTAACATTTTTACTTGATTTTATAATATTTTTGCTAAATTTTTCTCTCTAATTTCAAAAATATTGGTACCCCACTTTATGCATGTACTGGTTCTAAAATTTTTATGAATATGTAATATGTGTAAATTTGTATTACAAACTTCATTCGAAAGCCATAATTCTGTTATAACTAATCTCATGTGCAATTCCACTCCTGCGCACACATACAAAAACGCAAGTCCATTATACGCTATGAAACTTACCAGGCAAACGCTTTTAAAATCTACAACTTTTAATACACCAAACAAAAGTTGACCAAGAGCCACCGCAGAGTGCTGTAAACACTGAGTGAACTCCGAGCTCCTCGAAGCTGAACTGAGGCGGCGATTGATAGAGTTTTCGAATGAGAGGTTTCGAAGATTATGAAATGGCACTGTATACATTGCCGATGAAATTCAAAAGCTATTTAATGTGCAATTTCCAAACGGAGAAAATGTGAAAATTATGCCAAATAACAGAGCAACGACCAGATACAAGCCAATTAATGTGAGCCAATGTGCCTGTGCGCGTGTACATGAGCGATGGTGCCTGTGCGTACGTGTGTATGCGTGTGTGCGAAGTTAAGGAGTTGCCAAAACGAGGCTAACTACAATTACCAATGGCAGTCATAAGCCCAAAGGACATAACATTTAATGGACTTTGCAATGGCAAACGATGCGAAATCATCATCATCTTCTGTGTATGACTGCAAATGTTCGCCGAGAGGCAGCCGCCGAGCAAGCGAGGGGTGTATGTATGTAGTGTGGTAAAGCGGCAAAAGTGAGTACAATGAGCAGTGGAATTGTGTGTGTGGTAAAGTAGCTGGAGCAGCACGTATCGATTACCAGCGTTTGGTTGGCGAATTGTTTGTGTTGAGAACCGCTTGCATTGCAACGAACTCGATTGCTATTTGTTGGCGATTTAAACGAGTTAGATTACTTGTAGTGGATTGAAGGTCCTTTCATGCTATTTTTGCCATTTTTGTTTGTATTGCTGCTTGCAGAATATCCCATTAGTTTGTGTTGTGTTCCTTTGGAGAATTTCGGTGCAAACAACACGCGCCAACACACACACACACAAACGGATGAAACACAGAGTCTCGGTCTGGGCGGCACGCAAACACAAACAAATCGCTTAATCAAGCAACAATAACAACAAACGACAACATAAGGTTCGTACATAATCAACAACAATGAGCAACGTGCTGTATTATGACCATGGCTGGGCCAGGCACCAGCTGGACAACTGAGCAGTCGTAGCGGCCACACCAGCAACAGCAACAATGGCGCCGTCGTCGAAATGGACAAGGCGAGCAGCAGCTCGGCAAATATCAACAACTTGATGCCGCAAACGGAGTGGCAATAAATGAGCCAAATGAAGGGGTTTCTAAGGAGTTGTGTGAGTATGCTGCGAATATCTAGCATTGTTGAGAGCAGTTTTAGGTCTGTTGCTTAAAGAATCATTCTTAGATTTACTAAGAAGTAGCGTTCCAAAATTTTAGCACTTGCTTCGTAATAGGGTCCTTAAGATTCGCTGGGAACCCAGTGCGTCCAAGAAATTAGCAGAGGGTCCTTTCCAAATACTAGTGATTCCGCCTCGCATTTCAGCTATACATTTATTTTCTGCTGGCAGATTCCTTATGATATCCACTCTCTATTGGCGGTAAATCATGTTATACCAACTTTTCTATTACATTTTTCCTGGGACGGTTTCGTCACGGTGAGTGATGGCGTTACTCCCGAAATACTATCCATTCAAATCGGTTCCAAGCTTATCTATCCCGATATATTTTTTAAATTTTATTTTGTTATTAATATTCATGCTCTAAGGAAGAAAGTTGTACGTCTCGTATGATTCCAAGGTTACCTCAGTTAAGAGGCCAAGTTCTGAGTTGACTCATGCGCATATGAAGCAGTGCGTTCAGAGCCACCAATGCAAATAAATAATCATCTCAACTTGCGCCAAGCATTCTTCCTTTCCGCTATTTAGAGCCAATTGGAGATTCTAGGTCTAGCTAGGTCATTCTCCTCCTGGTCTTTCCAACGGAGTGGAGGTCTTCCTTTTTCTCTGCTTCCACAAGTTAATACTGCGTCGGATACTGTCAGAGCTGGATTGATTGAATTCATTCGGACGACAAGACCTAGCTAGCCTAGCCGCTGTCTCATAATTCACTGGACTATGTCAATGCCCTTCTAGTAACGACGACTCATCAGATGTTGTCATCGTCCATATGAAATTTTACTTGTAGAATAGCACCTGTTGGCAGGGGTTATTCTGCTTTGGATTTCAAGGTTGACGTTGGCTGAAGGAAATTCATGAACCCTTGCACATTAGGTTAGGTTCCATGACTAATCCTCAAGATGGGGATCACACTTGGACTAATAAAGACTGTTCATTCTGAAACTAGAAATAGGTTTCCTGTGCACGGATCATATGAGACGACAAAGCTCAAAATGCTGTACAAAGCCGTTTATTTCGATTCCCACTAGCTGAGCGGGGCGTCTAAGCCTTAATCTTACAAAGGCAAGACAATGAAGAAGGAAGCAATGAAATCTACTTCTACAACTAGCAAGCAGTATGATTCACAGCTTTTCCCTTGGACATTGATAATGATGAATTTGGAATGCGGAGGAACGAAAAACTTTCAACATTTCAGGAGCATTATAAAGTTTAGAGAAATATGATTCACCGACTGACCAGACTGCGTTGGATAGACCTCACTTTAATCTGTTTTAGTCTATGGTTCGTTTGGGTTTGAAAACTTACTTTATATCGGGCTCAATCAGAATCATTTGAAGAATTATATCTAGTTGTTAGTAAAAATTCGCTTCTGACTAGAAAGTCTCCAAAAAAAATCTCTTCAACGTCCAAATAAACTAGATGACTATTTTCCTACAGGGAACTCCCCAAGTCCACATCGGAATTCAGCAATGTCACAAAGGCTGCTTTGAATGGGCACTTGCTTCATATATGCATGTGTGTTCGTGCCTTTGCGTGCACTTCACGCTCATAAAAGTCATTTTGTTTACCAATCTTTGCAATAACAATAACAAACAACCACAATGAAAAAATAGTTTACTCATGTTCTGTAATTCAATTGGAAATCGATGCTCGCCGTAGCGGGCAACTGCGACTGCGACAAGTCTGCGACTTTGACTATTAAAAGTCTATCTAAAGTTGCAAGAGCCATCGCCGGCACAAGTCTTGTGTGTAATGATGCGCAAAACCCGAAATTGGCGGTGCAGCCGGAGGTTAAGTGTGTAAAGTCGCACCAGAAGCGAAACGAAAGCAATTCGAATGTGTTTTGCGGGCCAAGCAAGGACTTACGCTGCCAATGCATGTATGTACATATGTATGTATATACCGTGTGTTATAATGCAGTCGCTGAAGGTCTCCGGATAAGGCGAAGATAAGCAAGCGATTTGGGGATTTTGTTGGACGGAGCGAGTTGTTGACTGGGTCAATTGGCAATTAGTAATTGCCAAACGCAGAAGTACACACAATCACGCACTAATACATGCACACGCACACACCCATATGCGAAAGTATTTGCGAATCGAACACACACGGACGCGAAGTGTGGCCTAGCATCGCTTGCTCACTCGACCGCTATGACTGACCAATTTCCTTGTTGTTTTTTGTGTTTCTTTTTCCTGTTGATTTGCTCTTGCTTTCATTATAATGGCAACAATGTGGCACAAAGCTCATTGAAACAATGCAACAACGTTCAATTAGCGTTTCCATTTGGCTATTTGACTGCTCGCTTATTTGCTATTTGCACTGCGACCAAACAAATGTGCCACATTGTCGCTTTGGACACTCGCGCTAAGGCGCACACAGCGCCAGTCAGCGTCACAAGCTCACTCTAAATTGCATCTCGCTTTCAATGCTCATTTCGTATGCTCTCATTTATTTTTCATTTTGGAAAATTGTTCTTTTTCCATGGAATTCTAAACTGCTTTGCGTAATTTGGTTTTAATTAAATAAAGAAAACATGGAAATTGGCGTTGATTTTCGTTTAGGCATTTGTCCATATAACCTCAATGCTAAAAGGGTACTGATTTATTAAGTATCTCTCTTGTGCATATCAGAGAGAGTGAAGGACAGCAGTGAATGTAAAGTGATCCAATGTTTTATGCTTGCATTTTAGATAAAAAAAATTAAAGATATTGTTGTAGAATTTTTAAATTATCGAGCAAAAAATAGTAAGAATCTGATCATAATTTTAAAATTATCAATTTATTCTTCTAAATCCCCTCAAAGTAATCTCCCTTAGCCCCAATAACCTTGTGCCTACGTTTTTCGCAACGCTCGAAACAATTTTTAAAGTCAATTTATGGAATAGCCTTCAATGCGCTTAGCGAATCACGTTTCACGCAAATACGGTGGTTGTGGCACGACAACGGTTAGAAATGTTGCGAAAAACTCTCGAAGAATCAATGCAGTATACAACTAATCCCGACCTCTTTTTGCGAACAGTTTCAAGCAAACGACGCTAACACTCATAGTATTCCTTGTTGACAGTTTGGCTAATCGAAAGGGATTGTGAGTGGACCACACCTCGATAATCTAAGAAAACTTTCAACATAACATTGATTTTTGACAGGCTTTGACGTGGTTTTTTCGGCTTCGGCTCACCGGTGCCACGATATTCCGTCAGCTTATCGTCTGTGTCCGGGTCGTAAACATGAATACAGGACTCATCTCTGGTAATAACACTTTTCATGTCATTCTGATAGTCGGAAAGCATTGTTTCAGAGACATTAACGCGACGTTATTTTCGGAAAGAATTGTTAGATTTTGATTTCAATGATTCTTCCAATATTCCAACGATGCCAGTTAGATCTGGGACTGTTAATCGCCGCTTCTTAGGCACCAATTCCTTCATTTTATTAACGTGTTGATCATCTGCTGACGGCCACACTGTTTGTCTCAGCGCGCCCCCCGCTCGAAAAAGCTCGCATGAGCAAGTCGAAGGTGAAAACTATGATTATTGCCTTTTTGATAGCCGCCTTATTCGCCCGACATGTCGCCCTGTGACTTTTTTTTTGTTTCCTAAAACAAAATCCACTTTGAGTCGATTACGGACATCCAGGCGGCCGTGACGAGGGTACTCGCGGACATCCCAGTCGAAGCGTTCCAGAAATGTTACGAAGCGTGGAAAACGCGCTGGAATCGCTGTATAGCTGGCCAAGGAGACTACTTTGAAGGGGATGGCAGAGTTGTAGAATAATTTTCAAATATACGGTTTTATGGAATCAGTCTCATTACTTATTTGTCATACCTCGTATGATGTGACAATCTATGCGAATTCAGCGAAATTGGTTGTCAGTTAATGGATCTTTTACCCACCCATAAAGTGAATATACAGAAACTCAAAATAAATAACTAGGGTTCCTTTAAAGTTAAAAGTAAAAGAAAATCATGTTTAAATTCAAATATTGAGTTTCTATAACCCTTTCCTCATAACTAACAGGTATATTAAATTTTTCTTTCTCAATCAATTTTTAAAACTTCATCCTCCCAAGGCTAAATAGCTTCTGTCAATCACCTGTTTGAAACGAGTGCTTTCATCCGCATACACGTGTAACGGTTTTCCACAGCACTTATTGGAAACGATTTAAGTAATTACATAGAACTCATAAAAGCAAAGTATTTCAATTTCGATAGACCGGCGCGCGTGCAAGTGCACAATATCGTTTAATATATAATACATATATGTATAATCGAAATTCAAAACATCTACATACGCACGCACTCACAATGCGGAAGACAGAGAAAATGGGAAATTTACCATATTTTGGAGCTTGGCAGCATTTAAGGAAAGCTATAAACATATAGATACGTATGTAATTTCTACCTTTAAAATTTAAAACAAATTATACTTTTAAGCAAATTTTTGTGGCTCTTCATGCCTGTGAAAATAATTTCAATTAAATTTTTAGAAAATTTAATTGACCAATACATAACACATGAAGTCAAGCGGCTGATTGAAAATCCGCATATTTGCCCTGATTCCATTCATTTAGGTGTAAACTACCATTAGAAAGGGATTTTTTCTAAACTTCGTTAAGATTTCTTACATATTATGCGGTATTAAGTCATCCGGAAGTTCGAGAATATTTAGGGCATGCAGTCATCACAAAATTATTCTCTCCGAATTTCAATGTGCTATATGCATCGTGTTTCACATATGTATGTCACATACTTCGACTTAACATAAAATATCTTTAGGAAAAGTATGAAAAGTTTTATTCTGATAATTTCATTGATGTTTGATAAACCATAAATTGAAAGAATCAGAAAGAATTTGAAATATTGTTATCCGAGAAGTGGTTGTCAACCGATTTCACCCATTTTCACAGTGCATGATAGCAATATTTAAGTAACCTCGCACACAATATTTACTCAATGTGGTTTGTTCTTCTTTTCCTTTATTGGGGCGGTTATAGTAGAGTTTACAGCAGCGCACCAGTCGTTCTTTCTTTTCGCTGATTGGTGTCAGTTGGGCATTCCAAGTGTAACTAGGTCCTTCTCCACCTGGTCTTTCCAACGGAGTGGGGGTCCTTCTCTTCTTCTGCTTCCCCCTGCAGGTACTGTATCGAATACTCTCAGAGCTGGAGTGTTTTCATTCATTCTGATAACTTGACCTAGCCAGGAGAGCCGCTGTCTCATAATTCTCTGAAGTATGCCAATGTCGTCTCGATGTATATCTCGCACAGCCGTTACCAATGCGCAAAGGGACATAAATCTTCCGCAAAACCTTTCTCTCGAAAACTCGTAACGTCGACTCATCATCATGCCTCTGCACCATATAGCAGTGCGGGAATAATGATTGGCTTATAGAGTTTGGTCTTTGACTTACAGAGTTTGATCTTTGTAGTCATACACTACAAGGTCCAATCAGATTGTTGTGTTGGGCTTTAATCTCTTACACCGAACGCTCGACAGAATCTTATATGCGATGTTGAGGAGGCTAATCCCACGGTAGTTGGCACAGATTGTGGGGTCTCCCTTTTTATGGATTGGACAGAACACACTTAAATTCCAATCATCGGACATACTTTCGTCCGACCATATTCTACATAAAAGCTGAGGCATGCGCTCTCTGTCAGTTTTTCCTTGTGCTATTTGAATAGTTCGGCCGGCAATCTATCGGTCAACGCCGCTTTGTTGTTTTTCAGACGGGTAAGTTACTCAAACATGGTCGGGTAATGGAACTCCTGCTCCTTCGTCATCGATTAGGGAATCGGGCTGCATGTCAGTGTGGTTGCATCTTAGAAATTCATGAAATTTTTCATTACATCGTCTGATAATCCTATATAATTTATATTCATCTTTTCGAACGATTTTGTATCAAATATCTTATAGCAGACAGGCTCTATCGAAGTTATTTTCGTAAAGTTTTTGCAGAAAACTTTGCTTTCTATATCTTTAAAATACTAACTGTTTTATATCGAATATATTTCGATCTGATAGATTCTAACCCGGATATATTCAGAATACGAATTATATTAAGAAGGGAATACAATTAAAAGCATATCACCAATGCTATCCAAATCAACGGCGTATGCCTTTTCCTATCAATAACACCAATGTGAAAAGAAGTTGTAATCTTCGGATTCGCTGTTGTTGAGGTTTCTTCAAAATATAATTAATTTAGAAGAAACTCTACCGAAAAAATTGTTTGCTTTTGTTTGAATAGAAAGTAGCTAGATCATATAAAAGGCATTATAAGTAAGGCAATAATTATACATATTACTTGGAATATTACGATATTCCTTGTCAGATTCAACGTTCCGTGCTTTACTCACTTCATACATATCCCTTAAACCCATTTCCACATGTGTCCCGTACCTACATAAGTACATTTACACACTTGGTTGTTTCATATCGCCAGTAAAGGCTATTGCAAGTATTTATTGAGATTGAAAATCATATCGAGCGCAGCAATTTCAATATTGGCTAATGTCACCAGAAGGCGAAAATTGGCTGCTAACACGCCAACCATCAGCAAAGTTACCAGTGGGAAATATTTGCGATAATAATGTAGGAAGCGATGAGTTACAGTGCTGTATTTTTAAAGCAGGTCGCCGAGCCTAGCCCTGGTTGTCATTCCCCTGCTCACATACCTTCGTGTAAGGCTTGCGAGGGTAGGACTAGATGAAGGGGAGCTTATTTACGGTTGTACCAAACCCTCGGGGAGGGTTGGCGGGGAGGGTTGGTGGGGAAGTATACTGCCGAGAACTTTCCACTTATTCCAGTTTAAGGTTTCCTGACCACTGCAGT
The DNA here is from genome assembly GCA_037783105.1 of Bactrocera zonata. Classification (NCBI taxonomy): domain Eukaryota; kingdom Metazoa; phylum Arthropoda; class Insecta; order Diptera; family Tephritidae; genus Bactrocera; species Bactrocera zonata. Next base: position 45,481 of record JBAWJQ010002842.1, on the reverse strand, counting down.
GTCTTCTAAGCGGAAGTGGTTACCATAAAGGTAGCAGTAGATCTACTGATCTGGAGCACAGCCACAATGAGAGAGATGTCTATCAACTTCGAAAGAAGTTCGCTGACAGTGCACTCAAGACTTGTGAAGGAATGTCTAGACCTCTTATCTCTAGCATCGAGTTATTTTAGGATCAAACTGGTGTATGTGCCTGACCACACTGGTATTGCAAGGAACTGGAAGGCTGAAGGGCTTACCAGGACAGGTACTTCAGTCTTATTAACGGCGGAATGGAACCAGACCAGCTCAGCAAACGTTGGTAAACTACCAGCAGTTGTGTAGTCACAACCTCTTCTCATCACATGGTTAATATTAAAAAGTCTATGGAACTCTTCGCACTCAGCAAGTTTCCCCTTTCAATGGTTGTGTGAGTTCTAACTGAACTCTGTTCGATCGGGATTCATGCTGTTAAACTAAATTTTTTTTTTTAATTTGCTTGAGCCATTGGAAAAAGGTGAGGTAGAAACATTTCAACACTTCCTTCTCAAATGTTCCGATTTTGCCTGATCAGGCCAAAAACACCTCATTTCTCTTTGGTTCTCGGTACTTTTAGCGAACGAAAAAGTAAAAAAATATTGTTTCGGTGCTTTAATTTCCTACAGGGGAAATTCTATCAGCAATTTGGCACCAGTCTTGAAAATAATCACGTATGGGTACACCCGTTCACTCAACGGCAGGCCCTCAGCTCATTTCATTCGACAGCTATGATGGGTTTACCATACACATACATACGTATATCTTCAAACCCACCGAAGCAAAAGCGTAGAAGCATAACGGCACATACATATATTATATATAGGAACATATCTATAATATATATACACTAGCCATCTAGTTAGTTAGCAAGGATAAGTCTACGGACGTCGTGAACGCTTTGCCATCTACGGGCAGCACATATGCTCTTAGAGTTTTTGACAGTAATAAACAGCATTTACATATGTATAAGTGTTTGTGTATGTGTGTACAAAGCAATATTATGAAATGAGTCGTCAATGTGATTTCATTCATTTGCTGTTGGGCTTCAAAAGAACAGGCAAACGGAAATGGCCAAAGCTATTGAAGCAAAATCAAGTAACGCCATCAAATTATACACACACATGCACACAACTACTTGTTATACATATAAATAAGTGTGTATGTGTGAACTCGCTCGTCTATTGCCTTATTATGCACACCTTATTTACATATGATTTTCATACAGTTACTACTCAGCAACACACACTTTTACTTATTCGTACAAATGTTTATGTGTTTACTCACAATCATAGACTCACACACACACACACACACACACATTTATAGCCAAATTGAACAGAGCTACTCTGCTGGAAGGCGTTATTAGACAAATGTTGGTAAACATATGCTAGGCATATGTGAAGCTTTTATTCAGAGGCTTGATTAGTAGCATTGAAATTGCTCGACATGAGCAAACATACAGTTCACAATTCAAGTAGCTCAATACTTAGCAGTTCCTTAAAGGCAAACTTACATATACATGTACATATATGTATTTACGTAAATATTGACAACAGTTTTCACGCATTGAAGGCAAACAATTCGATTATTTATTTAAGATGTCCGATTCATTCATAGTTAGCCCTTTCGATTGACAATTCATTATATATATACGTACATATAAAATGGATATATATTCATATACATATGTATATATGCAACTAAACTAAGCGATTTTCTATTTATAAATGAAATTAGATGTTGAAATTATTTATGGCATTGAATGTGCTTGAATCAATATGCTTACGAATGAATGCTTTAAACTAAATAAATACAATAAGGTGGTTCTTAAAAGGTTTGGTATGGGCGTTGAAAAAGTCTAAATCGTCAAGAGAGCATATCGACTTCACTTCATTAAGATACATTCTTTATTGACGAAGTGTGGTTAGTTTAGTTTAGGTTAATCTGGTAAGCCAATGAGCCACACATAGACCAATTTAGTTCATTGCGATACCAGATGGAGTTCAATTACTAGGTTTATGAGGAGTAGTCATACTGCGATTGACTCGAATTTTAACAGACCCTGTGGCCTCACTATCATTACCTCCTCCAGTTATCATAAAGTGGGGACACCAGACGCTTAGGAGTACAGCGTAGTCTTGACAATGCAGACAAGTGCACAAGAGATGCTCCATTGTTTCTCTAGTGCCTTGCTCTAGACATTTTTTACAGTCTTCTCGATCTGTCAGCCCCATTCTGCGGCCGTGTGTCGTCACTAGTTAGTATTCCGATCATATTCATACAGTCTCTTCTATCGACTGCCAATAGGAATTCTGAGTATGTCCGATCTACCGTTTTGCACATGAGTTTTACAGTTTTGCATAGAGGTACATATGTAGCTCGTTCCATCGGGTTTTGATTTTCTTTACCATGCTTCTGTCCAGATCGTCGTGTTGATCACGTTTTTGGATGTTAGCCGTACACCATTCCTGGCAATCTCGACCACTATTTCATTCCCCTCAATGCCTTTGTGACCCGGCAACCAGTAGAAGTGAGTCCCCATACCCCCCAAATCCCTAATGTATGAGTACATCGGGCATTCTGCAATAACATGCACCCAATCCTCTACCCCCGTACCACAAACACATCCGAACCTATCAGACAGGTGCCTCTGATACAAAAATGCATTCAGAGGCCCATGTCCCGTTTCCATTGCTGCCTTGCCTCCCAAGACTCTTTTGGCCGATATACGCTACGAGGTTACTGCTTTGATTCCTGCTTGGCTATCTACATATGTAGATGTTGACGCTAGAATTGTCCACCGTATCACTGCCCCGTAGAGCAGAATTGGATTTAAAATAGCTGCGTAGCACTAGAGCATGAGAGAGCCCCCAGGCTGTGCCGATTATCTGCTCACAGGCATATAAAACATTACTGGCTTTTCTCACTCTTTCTGTCACGTTGTACTTCTACAGCAGTTTGCTGTCCAAAACCACCCCAAGTACTTGGTGCTGTCCTTGAGAGAGAGAGAGAGAGAGTTGTGTCCTATTTATCAAAAGAAACCTCCATTGTAAATACAAACAGATCCGTTTTCCCCGAGTTCAACCCCAGACCGGCTTGCGATGCCAAATTCTGGGCTGTATTGAGAGTGGTGGTCATAATACCTCCAATAGTCTGTAGATACCTACCCGTTATTAAGATGGCAATGTCGTCCGCATATGCCACTATTTTAGGGACTTAGCCGAACAAGCTTCTTAGCAGTTTCTTTATCAGTAATGTCCTTAGAAGCGGAGATAGCCCTCGGAGCCTTTAGGAGTACCTCTACAGACATCATTGGTCATTCTAGAGTCGTTATATTCTGCTTCAACCCTTCCAGTGGTCAAGAGGCTTCTGATCCAGCGTTATAAAGTCGGATCAACACCTATTGACTGGATGCTATTCAGCACATTATAGATTCCTTAGAGACGTTGTTGAACGCTCCAAACATGTCCAGGAATGCTCCTAGAGCGTATTCCTTATATCCAAAAGCCCTTTCGATATTAAATTCCAGTGTATGGAGTGCAGTCTTTACGTATTTGCCTTTCGTATATGCGTTATGTGCCTTGGACAAGCTTCTGTTTTCAGCAGGAAGAAATAGGCTTATACCCTTTTGGTTGGGTTGGGGGTTAGGTTGGGTTCCTTCTACAGGGTAGGCCATTTAAAGTTGACCCATTTGCCCATTTGCCAAAATTAAGGCGTCGCGGATAATCAGCTGGGTTTAGTTTTTGTGCCATTTGAATTTTATATGGAAACATCTTCAAATCTTTATGAATTATGCGTCGGAGAGTGGTGCGAGAGATGTCTAATTCCTGAGAGCGGCGATAACTCGATGTCGATGGAGTCTCCTCAATACTGGCTCGTACAGCTTCGATATTTTCATCAGAACGTCTTGTGCGTTGTCTGGATGCATGACTGGCATTACTGAGATTACCGGTGTTCACAAATTTTGCGTATAAAGACTTAATTGTGTTCTTAACTGGAGCACTTTTCACTTTATTTTTTTTGCGAAACGCACGTTGAGTTAACACAATTGAAAAGTTATTTTGAATATAAAGCTGAACAATTTCAGCGCGTTCTTTTGGAGTGTACTGTTCCATGGTATAAATTGTCTTCGAATGACGCTTCTAACACGGTATGACATTAGCCGATTTGTCAGCGCTGTTAAAAGTTACAGCGTTGCCAGATGGGTCAACTTTAAATGGCCTACCCTGTACCTGCCTTCGGTATGAAAGCTACCCTAGCCCCTCTCCATGAGTGTGGCACAAAGTTGAACTTCATGCATCGCCTTTAGTCACGGCACGGAGCGCATTCTGTAGCATTGCTGGAATGATTTCGTCCGCACCGGGAAATTTATAGGAGTCGAATGAGCGGATTTCGCTTTCTATTTTATTCTCCGTAAAGATCTGTTCGGGAAAGTTTACCGCACTACTCCTTTCCCAACTAAGACTTACCGCGTCCTTACAGCCTGGAAAGTGCAGACTGACTAGGTCTTTCAATAAGTCCTGGCAGATGTCCGTCCACTTGCCGCTACTTTTACAGACTATAGTAGTTTCGTCTGGCTAGTCTGGCCACCCGTTGGTCTTTTCAAAACTACAAAAAAGTTCTTCCAGGATTCTCGCTTCGTCCTGCGTCCTCAAATTCTTGTAGTCCCTTAGAAGATATTTATATTCGTTCTAACAGGTAGCTTGTCCTAGTTGAAGCATTGACGAACTTTCAACACGATGTCAAATACAAAGGAGTACTTAACCTACAAAATAAAAGGCAAAATTTTGCAATTATGGCGGTTTATTTTTCAACATAGTCTGTTCAAATCTGGAAACGAAATGATTTAAGTCAAACACAATTTTATTCGATCTTTGATAAGTTGCCCAGTCTTCCAAATCTTATATGAAATCTACGAAATCAAATCAGTTAACCTCATCATAATTGTCAAGAATTGTCTTTAGAAAATGTTTCTCTTACATTTTAGGATCCCCCTATTTGCATAAATTCATTGATTTGTGTCTTTACTTAAGTTAATGATATTATTATTGAGTCAAAGACTTGAGTTTTCAATGACTTTCTAGTCAGCTTATTTTGTCATATGCCAGTACATATGTCAAGTATCTTAATAATATTCTGTAAGTGGAAGTAATGGCATTCAACAATTGGTTACACATATTCTATTGAAAGCAGCATTTCTACAAACAGAAATCGAATATAACAGAGAAAGTCAAGTGAACTGCTTAGAAATTACTCAGCTAGTAGTAGTATTTAGGTTCGAGTCTTTAGGATTTTAGCAATTATATTTATATTTATGCTTAACTTAGCAACTTGTATGAACTTAAAGTGTGTCAGTAGGTCTTTGTTGCTTACTATCCTGCTCACATATAACAATTGCAAGAAATATGGGGAATTTAAAATTGCTCTGTTCCTCTACTACTACTACTTTTGTATTGGGGACTTTGGAGTTATTAATTAAAATTTTCCCCCTTAATAAATTTTTAAAATGTGAACAAGTACTATATTGGAACTGTTCAAAGCATAGCTTGACTGTGGTAACCAAATTAAAAGTTTTGCAGCAACTCAATGTATTTGAAACCTGCTTCCAGCTGCCTAATGTATTTTAAGTTGGCCGTGGAATATGTCTCGTCTCATCCGACTGAAGGCTGGACATTGGCTTAGATCATTGCTGGAACATTTGCAGCGTCTCATCATCCCCCACGTTTGCTTTGCATTCAGCTGAATCCACTTTTCCAATTTTCGGAAGTAGAGATCTTCAAGTTCCGTTTCCTTTAATTTCTATTTGACTGGATACCCAGATAATATTAACTAATTTGCCTACTGAAAGTATAGCGATTGTGTGATTGCATATTCTAACACAGTGGGACTTAGTGTTGGGGCTATGAATAGCCTAAATTATCCCTTCGCTGTCTAGCAAAAAGTTTATGGACTTGCTTGTTTGAGAAGAAAGAAACAGAAGGGGCTACTGTTAGTCCCGAAATTAGAGGCTGAAAGACTGAATTGTAGCTATTAATTTCAAGATATCTTCTAGGTATAGATTGCTATAGAAGAAGTCTGCTCCACTTCATATTACATCTTTTATCGGTGATAATGTAGATTTCACCATCAGAGCGGTCGATCACAGAACCATTGCTTAATTATTTAAAGCACGAATTACCTTGGGCCAGCTCTGTGAAATATCTTGGTGTTACTTTTGATAAAAAAAATTACATATAGTGAACATATAAAACACATACAAGAGAAAGTCAACTTAGCTATAAAAATGCTGTACCCTTTGATTAATAGAAAGTCTAGTAAAGGGTGATTTTTTAAGAGCTTGATAACTTTTTTAAAAAAAAAAACGCATAAAATTTGCAAAATCTCATCGGTTCTTTATTTGAAACGTTAGATTGGTTCATGACATTTACTTTTTGAAGATAATTTCATTTAAATGTTGACCGCGGCTGCGTCTTAGGTGGTCCATTCGGAAAGTCCAATTTTGGGCAACTTTTTCGAGCATTTCGGCCGGAATAGCCCGAATTTCTTCGGAAATGTTGTCTTCCAAAGCTGGAATAGTTGCTGGCTTATTTCTGTAGACTTTAGACTTGACGTAGCCCCACAAAAAATAGTCTAAAGGCGTTAAATCGCATGATCTTGGTGGCCAACTTACGGGTCCATTTCTTGAGATGAATTGTTGTCCGAAGTTTTCCCTCAAAATGGCCATAGAATCGCGAGCTGTGTGGCATGTAGCGCCATCTTGTTGAAACCACATGTCAACCAAGTTCAGTTCTTCCATTTTTGGCAACAAAAGTTTGTTAGCATCGAACGATAGCGATCGCCATTCACCGTAACGTTGCGTCCAACAGCATCTTTGAAAAAATACGGTCCAATGATTCCACCAGCGTACAAACCACACCAAACAGTGCATTTTTCGGGATGCATGGGCAGTTCTTGAACGGCTTCTGGTTGCTCTTCACCCCAAATGCGGCAATTTTGCTTATTTACGTAGCCATTCAACCAGAAATGAGCCTCATCGCTCATCGGACACGGACGCGAAACACATTTCGAACCGAACACTGATTTTGGTAATAAAATTCAATGATTTGCAAGCGTTGCTCGTTAGTAAGTCTATTCATGATGAAATGTCAAAGCATACTGAGCATCTTTCTCTTTGACACCATGTCTGACATCCCACGTGATCTGTCAAATACTACTGCATGAAAATCCTAACCTCAAAAAAATCACCCTTTATGAGCAAAGAAAACAAATTAGTAATCTATAAAACAGTTTTCCAATCCATACTTTTATATGCTTGCCCTGCATGGGGCACAGCCGCTGCGTCGCATTTAAAAAAACTGCAAATAAGTCAAAATAAAATCCTTAAAATGATGCTTGGTCTTCCTTGGGATTACTCTACCATAAGACTTCATAATCATTCTAACATCAAACTAATATCAGAACAAATTCAAGTATTGACTGACAGATTCGTGATACGTTGTGCTTTCTCTGACAATATATTAGTATCTAATCTACATCCATAATAATTTAGTATTTTCACCATTTAGTTGAACAATAAAAACTAGTTTGTAAGATTTATAGCAGAGGTTTTTATAAAGTAGTATTTTCCTCTGAAATACCTTTTATAGAATAAATAAAATCTGTGATAACAAAAAGAAAAATGTTGTAGAATTAAGGTTTATATACCATATTCTGTGAATTGTACACTATTTACGTTTATTTTACTACTTAATAAAGAATTTGAATTTGAAAAAAAAATTGCTTAATTATTCTGAAAGAACAAGCATTCATTGCACAGGCTTAATATGGCACTTTTTCGATAATGTCATCTAATAAGATTAACGTACATATATCTTAAACTATTTAAGCTACAACAACTAAACCACAACAATTTAAAGTGGGATAAATCAATAAAAAATACTCTATAAACATTAAATTTCCTCCTCGAGGTGGTATGAGAGGAACAATGTCGCGTTGCACCGCCCACTTTTAGGTACAGTCACATATCTTAAGACCTTCTCTACCGATTTCTACCAAATTTGGTCTATGGCAGTTCTCTGACACCTTTATGTTACAGTGTAAAAATGGGTGAAATCGTACTGTAGCCTGACCTACTTCTCATATAACACAATTTTCCATCTGATTCTTTCCATTCGATCGTAAAAATCAAGAATCAATTAATATAACGGGATAAAACTTTATACAATAATGACTTAAGTGTTGGCCACGAAGTCCAACAAAAACTGTTCAAGCCCCTAGGTACCGACTATTTGGACCCCCAACCATAGATACGTCTTTTTAACGAAAATATTGGTCAATATGTCTGATTTATAATTGAAATTTAGAGAGAATCCTTTCCTGATAGTAATATGTCCGTGTGCTACCAATGAGTTGGGTCGGGTCAGCCTCCATATACCAAATAGAGAGATTTTCGAACTTCAGATTGACTTTATACCGCGTACATCAGCCAATATGTTAACAAAATTGAGGAAGTGTGTTTTTTTAACGGTGCATATTTGTGCTTAGAATGAATAAAATCGAGTGAAAACTCGCCCGAGGCTCATATAACTAACAGGCCTTAGTACTTGCAGATACTTCCCTGTCTTTAATCCTTGCCAGTTGCAAGAGTATGAAATGTTCACTTATATCCGAACTTGGCTATTTATTTCATGCTTTATCTAGAATATTTTTGAAATATTTGACTGAGCTTGACAGTACAATTCTTAGCTCTACCTCTTAAAGAGATGAGATTGCATTGCGAAACTTTTGTTCCTATGAAAAGGCAAATGTGTCCAGATTAACAGGCCGTGACTCACCACTTAGTTATTGGAGGTATCAAATGCCCTTTCTCTGAGCTAGTTTAGGCGATTAAGATTCGTACCTGAACAAAGGACAGCGAGTAGAATCATTAATTCATTGATCAGGGTAACACATAGTAAGGCTGATAAGGTGTCTACTTGCAGGGTGTCACAAGTGATCTGGTGAGCAATTTTTATAGTGTCCCCATCGCATATGACTTTTCTATTGCTATACTTCGCACTTCGATATTAACGATTTACTAAATATGTTAATTTGCTTTGACTATAATAGCGTACACAAGATAAATATTTGTATCATATACTCGAGTATACAGGATAACCCCTATAAACTAAATACTTAATATACAATTAAATAATTACTGAATAAAAATTCATGCAAAACTGTAATTTTATTAATTTAAAGCGTACAACTTTACCCTTCATACACTCACCAATACTTGTAAATTAAATAATTTTCAGTTTTACTATAATCCGGAGGTAATTTCCCCATAGACAGTTGCGCAAACTATTCAGCGAGTAATAAAATAATAAATTTGTCAAAACTTCTGCATCAACTTCTTAGCTACGCACGATTTCACCGTTATAACTTAAAGCGTATTATTCTGCTTCTGCTTCCACAAGTCAGGAGTACGCATAAAGAACCCGCCATAAAACGGAACTTGTACGAGTGAGTACATTTGCATTTTTGCCAAGTTCTTAATTGATATTCCATACTCCTAGCGAAGTATAATTTACGAGCGCATAATAAACAAATCTACATAATTTCTACCATAACCATCTATACAGAGTGACTACAATCCCAGCAGAAAATGTAAATGCGAAAAGTAGGTGATTAATCCGAATAGTTGCGAATAGTCGCAAAACAAACACGTGACCAGTGGTATTTTAGATCCTTTCCTTTGAAATGAATTTTTTGTTGCAGGATTTCCTAGATGGAGACTGTGAATTAGTCTTCACACTTGTACTCGAAAAGCTTCGAAAATGAAAAAATTTTAAAGGATTTACGAACCTGGCACCTTTACTAATTTAGCCGACATGGGATTAGACTTCATTTTATGATTCGTATGACACTAATTAATACCTCTATGTGGTGGTGTGTTGGATACTAATTCATTCGAAGTCAAATAGAAAGTACTCCGGGTGTAGTCTTTTTGAAAAAAGTTGTACAGATTATACCTAACTTTCTTACTTCATTCTCAATCAGACCCAGTAGAAATTAAATCCGATGTAGTATCTTTAATGATTACTCGCATAAGTTTTTACAGGGTTATAACGGCTGTGTAAGTGTAGTAGCAAATCAATAAAGGATTAAGGCTACGCTTAGAAGTAGGCAAACAAAGTGTAACTAATTCAACTCACTGAAGTCATTAAGTAATAAAAGTTTATTTATTGATAAATAAAATAGGAAAATAAACGAAGAAATAAAGTGGCGAAAATATTCATAAAAACATACAACCGCACAGGCACTTTACATAGTATATACGAGAGTGATTCGATAAATACGTTTTCCCTCTAGGCTCATTTGTGTCGTATAGTACAATCTCGTAGACTGCCACTGTAAAAATTTCAGCCGAAATGGGATAAAGTTTTGTTTTGACTGCGAGTCGAGGCAGACGTGTCTGTAGATCTTAGAAAAATGGAGAAGACAAATGTCAGTCGATGACTCGACGTCCAGGACAAGCAAATAGCTCTTAAACACTGTAGACGGTGGCTCTTCCCCTTTGCTGGCTACTGTCAATATTGAAACAGACTCTGCGGCCTTATTATCGATACTTCCTCCAGTGTATCATATCGCGGAAACCCCAGATATTTACAGCGTCGTCTTGCCAATGCGAGAAAGTGCATAAGAGATTCTCCATTGTTTCCCTGCTCTAGAGATTTTCTTCTCGTTGTGTCAGCCCCATTACGCGGGCGTGTGCCGCTACCAGACAGTGACCAGTTAGTATCCCCAACATGTTCCTACATTTTTCTATTTATTGCCAATAGAAATTTTGTTTATGTCCGATCTACTGTTTTGCACCCAGATAACTCATTCCACCGGTTAGTTGTTCTTTACCATGCTTATGGCGAGATCGTCGTATAGACAACGCATAGGCTTCCCAATGTTGATAGCGTGACTAAAGACTACAATCTCTTATTGACAAACAGTCAGCCCGTAATCCGAAGAAACGTGAATCATGTGAATTAATTGATTCATACCAAAAGCCAAGGATTAGTCAAAACAGCGAACTCATCCCCATGAACCTTCTTCGAAGTTAGTATAACCTATTCTACCAGTCGGAAAGACGAAGTCTTCTGTTTTCTCTAATGCAAGGTTTCACTTATAAAGGGCTATGTTATTCCCAATAATACGTCAAATTCAATGCCAAATAAAAGAAAAAGCGTTCCCCTCTCCGTCTTTGAATTTTTGAGCCTCTTTCTTGCTCTCTAAAATTAAAAAATTCACTCATAAAACAGAAATTTGGACCGAATGCGAAAGCCTATTTTGCAGACCTCCAGAAAAGTTATTTTGCAGACGTCCAAAAATAGTAGGAGCAAACCTATCGATCTAAAGGCAGACTATGTTGAGAAATAAGTTGTCCCTTTCCAAAATTTTCGAATCTCTTCTGCAAGCTACGTATTGATCGGTTCGCCCTCGTCTCTATTATGCGCAACAATCGCTTCACGCCGAAATGAATTCCAAGTAATTCAAGTGATAAACAAAAATTGATAGTCCTTTAGTGTGAATGACCACCGCAGCTAATTGAAGAGCATATTATTTGTTGGCCAGTCAGCAATGCGTGACATTTTCCGAATGTGACGACAGAAACAGTAGCAGTAGCAACAGCAATCAAAGTGACTCAGTGAAGCGCGGACTGTGGCGTGTGCAATGCTGGCGTTTCAAATTGGTTAGGAAGTCTGACTATACGCTGAAATATGCCCACTACCATAAATGCCTACATAAATAGCAATAATAATGGCATTGACTTCGTTCGCAAATACACCCTACTCTCATATACTCACCCTCAGCCCCCCCAAAAGATATGCATTCATTAGCACCCACTCACTGGCTTATTACTGTTGCGTCTCGGATTGCTGCGGCGGCGAAATGTGCGATTCCAATGAGTACTAATGAAACGACTCAAGCGTAACAAATACATAAATGCGTAAAGGAATAAAAAGGAAACTTTCGCCCGCTTTGCTCCTTAAGTACAAGGCAGCCGTCAGTGAGAACGAAGTAGCAGTCGCAAGGCATGGTACTCAAGCACTTTGAGAGTCAGAATTATGTGGCGACAACTGTGCGTCTTTAGTGTTGTGGGTATAAGGAGACATTGCACACTTTTCCCAGACCGAATAGTCGTTTGCATGTGAGACGACGCATACTTATGTAAGTGCCCACTTGAAGTCGGCGCAGTTTCAAATAAGAAGAGGACAAGAACGAGCAGTACGGAATTTAATTAGGCATGCGAAAAATATGGGAATTAAATACTCACAGAAGTCACGGAACACTCTTGTCAATACCAACTAACTTCGGTTCGAAATACACTTATTTTTACTTTTATTTTTTTCCAGTTATCAGTTCCGTACACATTCAAACATCATGAAGTCGGTTTATGTCCTCATTCTGATCATTTCGTTATATATAACTTTATGTCTAAGTTTCTTCACTATATATACGATGTTAAAACTCATCCGATTAGTGATGAAGAAGGTTGTATCTTTGCAACATGTTGCGTGAGTATTAAAACATTAATTCCTTCATAATATTTATTACGGAAATTGATTTTGTTCGTGGTCTACTAAAGGTACTGTCCGAATTTTCATTTCAGAAAATTCGAAAATTTTGCTATCGTCCTAAGGAGACGTCTTGAGTAAAAGTTCGAGCTCAAAGCCGTTAGTAGAACATAAGTTATAGAGAAAACTAATTTTGCACATATAATTATTTGACTGAGGTATAGAGTCTCTAGTTGAGGTTCGCGAGTTCCACTTATTGTGGAATATGAACATACTGTTTGAGATCCTAACAAAACTAAGGGCAACTTTTTCGAAAACTCGTTGGTCTCGAACTCGCTCCAAAGCTAGATATAAGAGATCTTCTAAGCCTATTTTTGCTATTTTTCGTTCCTACAGAAACACTTCCTATCAGAATGTGATGAAAGCGCTAGTAATATATTGATCTCGTCATTCATTCAGCATCTGATTCCACATAACACTCAAGGAATGGAGAATCGGTTTTTCTTCAGAAATATGTACTCGTGATTAAATTGAACACTGTAGTGAGTTCTTTTTTACCCCTTTCCTGGAGGCGAATTAGAGCTCATACTGACCTAATATATTAGGGGCAATAAATTTGAAATGTTTCATGTATGATCATTGATCTCGTCGACTAACTGTTTATTATTTGTTGTGGGTCAAACAAGGACACCATGTCGAAGTCTCTGTTCTACTTTTGTTATTTTAGTATGCTCTGATCATTACCCCCTCTGGGGGGCTCTTCAAAAGTTTGCTCCGGTCTTGTAACCTTCTTTTAGTCGCCGCACTTTTCGTGAAATTTTCTAGCATTATCCCTGTCGACCAGCTTGGCAAGCTGTTCATACTCACGAATTTCGGCCTCTCTCTTTTTTTGTCTGCAACTGCGTCTCGCTTTCCTCTTCAACTCTCGTCTCTGTCCCATCGCGCACGAGTTGTGATGGATTATATGTTCCCAGCTGTTCTTTTGTTTGTGGTTTTGTTTGAAGCTGTACATAGGGAGCTTGAAATGCTTTCCCACAGTTCCCTTATACCGAGTTGTTGACGAGTGCTCTCAGAGAGCAGGAGTAGAAAATTCTTCAGCTGTCTGTTGTGTTTGCAGCTTCTCGACGTCGTGCGTATCTTGGCTCGGAGCGTGTGCACGTCTAAAACACTGGAAACGTATTTCTTTCGATCCGCAAACAGCCAGATAGCTTGGTGAATGTTCCTATGCTAGAATCTAGTATTAGAGTTAACCATTTTTCGAGCTCCGAAGTCGATCAGTCTCAGCCCATTTGCGCAACGCACGATTATGACATCGTGACGGGGACAGCTCTCATAGGTGCACTCCAAGCGTTCATAGAAGGCACCGTCGGGGAGTGGGAGCTAAACAGCGATATACTGAAAAACTTTGTTCATCCAGCGAGGTTAATGTCAGCCTCTGCGACGGAGTTTCTCTCCCACCACAAACTCCACACCGCATTTGTACTCCTTTATATGTAGTAAAAGCCAAAAGAACCTACTCGTCTCAGTCCTCGTTCCGTCCATTACACTTCTTGGACGGCCGTAATGTCAGCCTTTATTTTTACGAGGACATCAACCATCTGGGCAGCGGTACGGCATGCCCTCAATCGTTATCCTCGTCATCAAATGCATTAGGGATAACATTTCTCGTCCGAGGTGTTGTTTAGTTTTCATTGTGGGCATTTTTTAAGTGGCGGGTCCTAAACCCTGCGCACAATCTTAGGAAGGACAGCTCGCCTTCTCACTTTAGGTCGCCTTCAAATGGATGTTCTTTGGTCACCCAGAGAATACTTGGTCTTAGACCGAAAATCGTGAGCTTTTTGAGCCATATGTAAAAGTATCGTTTCTGGCCACTTCCAAGTGAATGGCGATCAGAGAACTTTCCTCACTTCCATGAACTTTTTCATATGACTCCATCCTCCATCCTTCAATAGCTCACCTACAGTTTAATTTTCGATTGCTAGAGCTTGTTAAGCGAAAAAGTTTTGAGGCAATACCTGAGCCAATGGTTGATATAAGTACTATAACTACTTCGCTACAAGTAGGCGATTAAAAATCTTTTCTTTCAACTGTATATACTTACATTTTTCTCCCTCTCTTCCCGCAATGAGCAAACCGTTGCTACTGGTCATTAAATCTATATCAAACTTACAATCCTCACACTTGGTTCTAACCCAATTCACGTGCGTTCCCTAAGTCTTTTCCGCTGTTCCAAGTAATCCGACAAAATTTACGACAAACGGAAACTGGCGAAAGTAGCAGTAATAGACGACAATGACTGCACCACAAGGCATAAGCAACAGGAATAAATACTAGAAAGATGGTATAAATGACAGGCACGCGACGAACGGAGGAGCGAAACGGTTGGACTTGTGGACGACGCACGTTGAAACAAAGGACACATATCAAGGAGAGGCAAAGAGCACTAAAACGAAGAAAAAATCGCAAATGTAGTGTAGAAATGAAACAAAGAATTTCAACATGCTTGCAAATATGTTTTTCGCAATGCTGTCGAAATGATAAGACGTCAGTTCGGTAGTGCTGGAATACATTAAAGGCGGGGGAGGCAGCACGAACAGTAGGGAGAGTTTGATATGGAAAGGAAATGAGCATATGTGGCGTGTGTGCAATAGATTGCATACATTGTTGTGTACACAGAAGACAAGACAATTGAATGACCAATACAGAGCTTGGAAATAATCAACGTTGCTTTCATACTGCGAAGCTTTACGAATCGTTCGCATGCGAACAACAAACTATTGTATCAAAGACGGAACACGACAGGCGAAACAAACAAACAAACAATGAACATAACATACAAGTGCAACATAAAATACACATGTGTATGTATATACATATGCGTTTGTATATACATATGTATTACCTTTATATAATATATATGTACATACATATATATTTGCTGACTATATTTCGGCTGCCACAAACAGGCGTGGTTACAACTTTGTCCAACACGCAAGCTTGAATCTCGCAAGACATAAAAATCCATTGATGACCACTTCAATCATGAGTGCTGCGCAAAAATACACACACATACATATATACATATTGTTGTAAATAACACATCAGCGCTTGAGCAGATCCCTTCGGCTGCATGCTGTGGTGCATGGCAGCTAAGACCACTTGCTTTCGAGTGGTACACACCCAGTGCATGCAACTGAAAGTCAGCAAAGGGTTCCATGCGGATTTTTTTTTCCTACTCAGCATGCTGCATATTTATACAGTTTGCAACACTCCTGCTGCTGCGAATTCTCCAGCTGCTGATGAGTAAGCGAATAGTTTTTCGAAAAGTGAAAATAGTCTTTGCCACACACTTTATTGTATTCACGCTGCTGAGTTCATAAATTTTTATAGTTGCTAACAAGGAATTAATGATGGTGGCTGTCTTTTGTGTTTGCAGGTGACAAATGTTGCTGCAGTGATACACTAAATTTTTCTTTTACTAACAAGCGCGTGTGTGCCATCTACTTAAGGATACGCAAAAGCACTTTGTTGCTTTAAGTAGTTATTTGTAAAAAATATGATTAAATTAATCATTATGATACGGAGTGTTAACATTTGTAAGCCGTGTGGTTTTTATTTTATGAAATTGTTGTTGCAAGTCCCGATTTTTTTTCGGGATTTTTCGGGATTGTGTGAAATATTAAAAAAAAACTATCTGAGACTTATTATTTCTAATCATCGAGGTATTTCAAAAAAAAAAATACTTCGGGATCCCGAAATATTAAGTGTAATATATTAATCCAAATATATGACAAATGTTCCAGATTTTCTACAAATGACGTGATTATGTAAAAATTCGGGATACCGAGAGCAGTATTTAAAAAAAAATAAACATCGGGATCCCGAAAATATAAGAATCAGGCAAGCAAGACATGTAGGAAATTTTCCAAAAAACAAATTTTTTAATGTTTAAAAAAAAGTTGGAATCCCGAAAAATTATGCTTGCAAAAAAATCGGGATCCCGAAAAAATTGTAATATGTATAATCAAAAATAAAACGTGGGATAATGTTTTCAAAAAAACATCGGGATCTTGAAAGTATAAGAACCATACAAGCAAGACATGTAGGAATCTTTTAAAGTTTTGCAAAACTTATAAAAAACAGTAGGAAACCCGAAAAATTTTAAATACATACATATATATACATATAAATAGCAATAAAGCCTATGGGATTCTGCTTAAAAAAAATTAGGGATACCGAAAAAAGTGCAATATAATCAACAGGTTAGATTGGGCAAGGTCTATGGCTGACCCAAAGGTCGCACTTGGACTTTGTGATGCCATAAAAATAGAGCTCCTTTTCTATTCCCACCAGTTCGATGACCCATCTGAAAGTGAGAGCTCTCAAGTGTTTAAGCCTGGATCTTGCAAACCAGGGACAATCAAGAAGGAAGTGTTAATGTGATTGCATCTCATCTTCTTCCATATGTATATGTAGTTATAAACCGGCAAAATTCTCAACCTTACAGCGTGAACGCTGACCTTCACAACTAAGGGGCTTTACTGCGGAAAAATCTCTCACTGCATCGCTTACGATCGATCTGGGCCTAAAAGATCTTGCGAAAGCGCATGAACCGATGTTTGCCCGGCGCTGGCCAAGTTTCCGCGAAGCCAAGCTATCCAGTAGTAAGACACCCGAAAAAGGGAAGTACCAACCAGTTCCCATTCTACTGTTATCGAAAATAGGGTATCCTTCCGTGCTTGCTAAGCAGCTTTACAGTTACTTGCGATTCCGCTGTGACCTGGCACCCAGAATAGCCTTATCACAAAGTGACACGATGCCATTGATATCGAGGTTAGATATTTCATAAACACAAGGTTAGTGAGCTCAAGGCTTGTACCGCCGCCTCGCATAGTGGATAGTCGCTTCCCCAGTCTCCGCAGGCGGCTGCACTGCATAGCAGTAAATCTACCACTACCTTAGAGGAGACTTAAATGACTTTTTCTTTTAAATTTCTTATTCTTTCTTGTCCAGTGGTCTCGTGGGAGAGACATGAGATGGGAGTAGGTTTCGTTTAGCAGATAGCAGAGTCCCGCACTGCGGCTTTCGGTGCTTCCTCTTAATATAAAAAAAACACTACCTTAAGACAGAAAGTCTGAAACAGAAACTGCTGATAATATATCGCTAACATTTCCCCAAGCTTTGACCCATCCATAAAGAAACTCACTGCCCCTGTCATCCACACGCACTCACAGCTCCCTCACAGGTAGAAAAAAAAACAGAAACAAAGCCAGAGTTTATTTTGACGACTATGGAGTCGCCACAATATCGAGTATAAAGTCAAAGCGTGTAAGAATTTCCGAATGTTATGCTTCTAGCCTGGACGGGCATCGTTATTTTGCCGCTGTCGAATCGACTAACACAGGGTTAAAAAATTCCGTTTTTCTTACTTCCAAAATAAATTGTTAAAATTATACCGTTTCAGAGATTGTAGACTTGAATCAACTTTTTCAAGAGGAATGTCGGACTAAATTTTATTAAACCTCATTGTTATAGATTCACTTAGTACAAGTGGTGGACATAAAGATTCACTAGAGGTTTTCTTAACATGGTCCGAATCATTACCAAAGCTAAAGTCCAACGTCTTCCATACAAACTATCCGATAGAAATAAAATTCGATTTCAAAAAACTTAAAAAAAAATTCGAAAATTAATTTTTTAACTCAAAAACTTGAATTCCGCAGCAGTTATCTTCACTTGGAGCTACAACCATAGTATATGCATATATAGCTGTGTGTGTATTTGCAGTATAAAAAATGCCAAAACTCGGTTTCATAAGATTATCCCTGCTCCACTTTGCTAAGCTGCACGTGGCACAATTCATTTTTTATTGCAAAGCGCTGAAGCATAGTGTAACACCTTTCAGCAGCGCCGCTTCAACGGGTGAAGAAATTTACCAGTTGAAGCATTTTTATTATGCTGCCACTTTTTGCTGCTTGCCACGCTTTGTTCCTCAAGTTACTGCAATACACAGCACTTAAGTGGCCATTGTCGGGTTGCCACATTTATGCATTGTTGATGATCACGATTATGATTTATGACGCGTTGGCCTATGAGCAGCAGCAGCTTGAAAAAACAGTGCAAAAGAAGCGTAATGGAATAACTGTACATGCATTGAAGTGTATACTTATGGTACTTTAACACCTTCGTGGTTGAGCTACCCAGTAGGCACCTGCCAGCAAAGTGAAACTGAAAAAAAATATTTTGCATTTTTTTTCTTTCATTTTAGTATAAATTTAAAATTTATGATTTCGCATAATAATTAATTGATAACTACCTAAAAAGGTAATATTTGGTTATATTTATGCTAAAGTGATTCCTACAGGCAATGTATCGGAGAGTTTTCATATATTATATATAAATACATACATATGTATGTGTGTGTGTTCAGTGCATGTGTTTTCCTGCACTTCATTGTTTTGCATATCACCACTTTTCTTCCTTATACACTTACACGCGCGTACATGCACGTATGACCAACTATTTGCTGCTTTTTGTTTAACTATTTCTACACTATTTTAGTTACTTTTTATTTAACTACAAAACCCCTTTTTGCATGTCTAAATTTTTCATGTTGTTGCTTTCGTTTTGCTTTTTTGCAGTTTGAAATCCCAGCAATTTGTATACACGAAATTGTCGGCTTAAAGCTGCAAGCGAGTATTTTATCGGCCAGCAAACGAAAGCTATAAAATTCGAGTTGTCATGCAATTCACGCAATATGGTGCCACATATACATATTTATACAGCTGTAAAAATATATAAATGCCGTTATATAGTACACATCATTTGAAATAAAGGTAAGCAGAGAACGTATATTTATAGAGAAGGTTCACGATAACGAAAATTTAGGGATATTTCAATTTTGGGATATTTACTGTTTTGGATGAGCGTGTTTCACCACAGAAAATTATTAACGTGTTTCACCACTTTACATCAGGGGACACGAAAATAGCAGAATTGAGCATTGTCAGTGTTAAATGAGAAAAACAATGATAATTCCATTGTTAAGGAATGTACGCTTACAGATTCCCTTTTTTACTATGCGCAAACGATACTGCATATAATTTATAGATCGGTATATGTACATATATTTGTTATGAAAGCACATAAGTATGTAAATATATATTTTAAAATTGAGCTAATTTATGATGAATTCCATAAAATCTTTGCAAATGTATAATTCAATAAAATTTGTATCACCACCTAAATATGCATTTTATATAGGTACATACATACATATGTATGTATATTTGTATACTTAAATAAAAATTTGCTTTGGTCAATAAACTTTTCGATATCATGTTAAAAAACCAAGCGGTCGCACATTTGCTCATACATATATAATTGTGTTTGCATGTAAACAAATATAAAAGAACCATACGCATAATGTTTGTAAATTTGTCTACATGCAACAAATGTATGTAAATATGTACATTCAATGCTTCATGCGAAATTTTCGTTGATGCGGACAACCAATGGCGGAGCTCATATTTTTTGCTTTCATGTCAAAGAATCAATGTGTCGAAAGACTGACGCGACACAACATTGTGTTGTTGGTAGAAAATCCGAGCTGTGCCGAAAACACAAACGAACGATCGTCAATTGCCACTGCTTCCCTTGCCGCTGAAACAGCTTCGGCTTCCAACGTGCGTAAATATATATGTATATATACGTATGAGCATGAATACATACATATCGACGCAGATTTTTGTCACGGAAAAATATTTTAGAAAAATATTATAAATCGACAACTCCTATGTTGTCAATTTTCTCACTTCTTTCTTAGAACAAACACCAGAAGATGTTCAATTTATGATTTTTAGCTTTTGCCATAAAATAAAAGGCAAAAATTAAAAACGAATTCTGTCGAGATTCGAACCTGTATGCTCATCGCGGCTTTTCAAGCGCTTACCACCAGCACCACCACTGACACCCATTTTATATTGTCCTAATTATGGTTTGGTTATGCATGAAAAAAATATACAGAGGATCGCCGATTGTTACCGCTTTCCTTGCTGCTGGAACAGCTTCGCAAACAAACTAGCGTAATTACATATGTATGCACATGTATGAGCTTGCATACGTATCGACGCAGATTTTTGCGAGTCACGGAAAAATACTTATTTTAGAATTGACAAATATTGTAAATCGACAAGAGCTACATTGCCACTTTTGTCACTTCTTTCTGTGAAGAATCATCAGAAAGTTGTTCATTTTATGATTTTTAGCTTTTGCCATCGTCGCGAAAAAACGCTTCTAGGCAAAGGCATGCTCGGGGAGATGTAATGGTGTTTGTTTTTATGAATGAAACAAGTTTGCCTGTTGAAAGTGCGCTTGCGTTCATGAATGAAAATATTGTTGTTAGGTGTTTTTCTACAAATTTGGGCATCGACTGTTTGGCTGCCATATTGACTTGTGATGCTGCTGACGCTATTTGAAACCATTGTTGTTTTTGTAGAACAATATTCATAATTTTTGCGGGTGACATATCGCCATGTGAACGCATATAAGTATGTATGTTTTATTATTTGTGGGGGAATGCCATACACACATATTTACATGTGTACGCATATTTGTATGTTGGTTTGTGTATACTTTATTTGTTGGGCAATGCCGTACACATATGCATATGTATGTACATGTAGAGCAGTGCGCGCACACTTTTTACTGATAAATGATAATATCACGATTTGAATTTGAATTGTACTTACATACATACATATGTATGTATGTAATTATGTGCCAATATGTAGATGCGTATGAAAATTTAAATGAAGAAATGTAATTTACATACAATATTATTGTAATATATTAGTTTTTAAGGATATTGTGATAGTATCTCATATACATAGTATGTATATCGCATATATGTATGTATATAAAAACATTCATATATGAAATTATATTATATTACCAAACATAAGAAATATTTAAAAATTAACTGTTATTCACACATTAACTACAAATGTACATATGTATATTTTGAAAATAGAAAAATTTAATTAAAATGTTATCAGTTTTGCATGTATTCATAAAAATTCGCAAAATGATAATCATATCAATTAATATGATGGCATGTAAACGTATAAGCAAAAGGCCAACATACGTCTGTAACAGCAATGTATATTTCTAAGCATAATTTTCATTAAATGCTCAGCTCTGTTCACGTGCCACTGTTAACATTTCTCCTTCTGAGCTAGCTGTGGTGAAACACGCTCATCGCATTTTGTTAGCTTTTGACAGTTCACACGCTTGTCCGTTGTTGGACCTTCTCTATAAATATACGTTCTCTGGTATCAAGTCTAAATAATCCCCAATGCTTCACTTTTGATCACTTTTTTATACAAAATACTTTAGCTGGCAACATTATTTAGATAAAACGATCATTTATAATATGGAAGCATATCTTTAGGCGCTCGAAAATTCACCTTTTGCACATTTTGCATAGAGACCTCTAGTGTGTAATTTAGATGTAATGATTTGATGATCACGGAAGTAAGTGATATGATCACAGTATCATGATTTGACGATGTGACCTTACGGAAGTAAGTGATATGATCAGAATACCACATGATCATGATCGCGATCACTTTTATAGGCTTTGATATTTGGGTTTGAAAAACGAATAAGTCTAATGGATTTAAATACCGACAAATAATACAAGATAGGATTAGATTCAACCGACAAAACGAAGTCATAAAAACAACAAAATCCAAAAATATATACTATATATGTACGTACGTATGTATATTCCCATATACAAATATCCGCTTGCACAATAATAATAGCTTGTAAGTATATGTGCCTGTGCATGTGTGTATCTATACATTCAGCATATATCACTGTTGCGCTAATACAAAGTTGTACAACTAAAGTTGTAGTAACAACAACTAACAACAACAATACATGCTAACTTTGTGTACTTCATATGGCTGGGTGTGCTCCAACGATAAAGGGCAGCAAAACCGCTACAAACGAATTTCAAAAAATACATACAATTGTATGTGTGAGCTTGTTATTTTCCATTGTTTTCGTTTTTCCATTGGCCTTTGCTATTGCTCATTTGACATTATCGACAACAAGTTGCAAAATGGAAGAAGCCAACCAAACAATAGCAACCGAAACGACGAATGACTTTAAGCGGCAAACGATATTGGCAACAAAAAAGGTTACATATGTACATATGTATGTCCCTCTACTGAGTAAATAGGCACAGTAGTGTCGATAAGTGCATTAACCCATTTCCAGGGTCGTCGTAGTTGATGTGTAGATCAGTAAACGACCATCTTTATTTTAGAAAACTTATTTCTTAGACATTCAAGAATCTTTCATTGGTGAACTATCATACAGTTAGACGAGTGTTCTATTGCTTTCTCGTTGATTTTTTTAATAATGACAAAACTACAGTGACATACGATGTCTGCTGGAAAAAATTGCTAATTCCCGAGATTTCAGAAAACTCGCTATACCTTCTTGTTATCGATTTATAGTATATCGATTAAAATTTATCGATATATGTATATACTATCGATTATTCAATGTTAAACAAAATATAAAATTTGATAGCTTTGCAGAATATATTTAAATTACAGCAATATCGTTCAAAAATTATCAAAAAATGTTAATCGATTATTTTATTTAAAAAATACCGAATGGTATTTTGTGGTATAAATTCAAATTATATTGATTAGAAGTTACCAACACAAATACAAAATTTCATAATTTTGTGGAATGAGTTGAAATTAAAGTAATATCAATTAAAATTTATCGATATTATGTAATCGATTAATCGTTTTATGAGAAAAGTCGAGTTTGTAATTTTATGGAATGTGTTGAAATTAAATAAATATCGATTAACATTTATGGAAATTATATAATCGATTAATCGTATGACGAGAAAAATTAATTTCAAAATAACCGGGAATTTTTGAATTGTAAAGAATTCATTATATTTACTATATAACTACAAATTAAAGTTGTTCCGCTCAAAGATCTTCGTATTAGTTTTAATGAGGTTGTAAGGTAAGGTTAAGCCGACCTTTTGGATACTGCTTCTAGCGACAATAGGGATCTCACATAGGCAACTGATACCTTTTGATAACTTAAATGCCTACATATTGATCATAAAGAGCCACATAAATCATCAAAGAGCCTTGAGCCTATCACTAATTTGTTGAGGTGGTTAATATGTTTCGGCACAATAGAGGAGAAAACACAAAATTTAAAATATTTTAGTCATCGACCAAAACTTGCTAAGCTAAGCTCTCGTGATATCCATAGATCTAACTCTAGAACACTCCGTTATAAGTGAAGCTATAGAGGTGTGGAACTCGTAAATCCAAAAGGAAGACTTTTCGTAGACTATTTTGAGAAGTACTTGTCAGTGTCAGTCAAGCAATTTTCTTTGATGTCTCAGATCTTATCAAACGATTTCAAAAACACAGCTTCGAGAAAAACGCGTATAAAGACGGCGCACCTAGCTGACTAGCTTCAAGTGGGGAAGTTCTCAAGGCTGCATCTCCGAAACTATTACATGGATCAACTTGAAAACTTAGAACAACATTCTAGAGATGTTGAATGATAAATTCTATCAAAATAATAAAAAATTTTATTTTTTAAAACTCAAAACCCCTTAAGACGGTAAAAAAAAACGATTTATTTTTGACATCGGAAAATTTTAGATTTTTTTTTCATTTTTTCTCCAGTACTTATACACTGTATGGCAAATATAAACTCATTTATAACAACGAAGGACAAAAGCAATGCAAGAAAAATCATAAATATTTAGCGTGTGTTAGCTGCTCGCTGCCACAAGAGGTTAATAGCTTTTACCCTGTCACATGTGCGCAGCGACACATGAACATATATTTGGAAAAGGACATAAAACCGAAAAACCTTAGCTGATCCACAGGTCGTAAAGCATGGCGAACAGATCAGCTGCATAGAATTCAAAAGAGTAGTTCAATTTGGTTTCACTTAATAAAGGTAGGCGTAACACATGTAAGCGCTTGTTACCGAGTTGTTACCACTCAGAGAGCTTAAATATTACTTCGATTAATTCCAGTAAACTTAACGCTTATGGCAACAAAATAGAAAATAAAAAATAGAGTTTAATCTCGTTAATGTATAGTTAAAGAAAAATTATCTTCACATTCTCTCATTTTTCACTACATTCAATTACTACTCCTCGCCCACTCTACTTTTCTCAGTCAACCACCTTCTCTTCCAAGTACCTATTTGTATCTGTGTACTTACTGCTTTTCTTGCAAATTCTTCGATTTCAATTTCCTATTGCTAGTCTTCATATTTTCCCCCCTGACTAAGGAAGTAGTGAGCTTGTACTCTTACAGAAGGATTTGTTTTTTTGTGTACTTTTATCACAGCACCGTGCTTGTTGGCGCTCACTGTAGGGAGCAAATGGGTATTCTGCGCTCTGCTTTGTACCACACCAAAAATGGCTAATGGATTCTATTTAACTTTACTGACTGTTAATGGATTTTTCTTGACCCCAAATGTGAAATGCGCTTAGAAAATATATAATGTGCATATAAAAAATGGTAATAAAAATGAAATTGAAAATAGAAATAAGAATGAAAAAATAAAGTAAAAAAGTGCCCCCTCTGGCTGGCAAGCTTTTTATGTTACTTACATAATACTTTGCGTTCCGAGTATTCCCCGTTTGCGCGCTCTCTCTACCCCCTAGAGACGTTGGCAAGAGACGCACCTTGTTTATGGCCACACGCAGTGCGCCATTGCCGTAATACAGGATATTCACGAACCCACACATACACACTCACTCAATCAGTCACTCACACATACTCAATTCAGCACAGCAGCCTCTTCTCTTTCGCTGTAAATCAATGTCGGTGCTTAAACTTGATTTTAAATTTTAGTACTCAAAAAAAAGGTATATCGTCCAATAAACTCGTCTGAAGGACAACATTAAATATTTCAACTGGAATTTTCACTTAAACGTCGTTTGGCGTTTAATGCTCATATTAAATGGATATCAAATGGCAAGAAAAATATTGCCGCAATTCGCAACTGTGCATCTTAAATGTGTTCAAATAGCGAGTGTAATAACCAAGTTGCTATGGGTCTTTAAATTTGTGGGTCTATAAAAATTCCATTTGCTGCAATTCGAGTAATTAGAAAGGTAGGCAATTGTACAGGCGTCTTGAGTCATCAATGATGTATAACTTCATTATAATGTTGGTGTTTAATTTTGGCGAAACCTAACAACTTAATTGAGTGTTCGTGAATAATTAACGATCGTGGGAGAGGGTTAATACGACATTTCAGGTATTTAAAGACTGGATTATTCTTATTTTTTGATGTAGAGACATGGCTAACGCACTTATAGCCGAGTTTACAACAGCGTGCCAATTATTCTTCCGTTTTGCTGTTTGGCGCCTATTGGAGATTCCAATTGTAGCCAGGTCCTTCTCCACCTGGTTTTTCCAACGAAGTAGAGAGCTTCCTCTTCCTCTGCCACCCCCGAGGAAACTGCGTCAAATATTAGCTGGAGTGTTTTCATCCATTCGGACGACATGACCGCTGAACTATGACAATGTTGTCGTATATCTCATAGAGCCCATCGTTCTATCGACTGCGGAAATCAGAATGTGATTCTCATAGAAACTCTCGTCCCTATTGGCAAAAGACTGTGTCAGTCGTTGTTCACAAGCCGGTTTTTACAAGAATTTATCATCAGCAAAATCACTCCCTGTAGACATTAACAAATTATAATCACATGGTACCATGTCCGAACTAAAATGTGGCTGCATAAGAGCATCCCACCAAAGCTTCCGTAGTTTCTGTCGCCCCAGTATCAATGTGTGTAACCAGGTGTTGTCCGGATGGAAGACAATTCCTCTCATATTGCTCAAAGCTGACCGCTTCTGGTGATCACCTTCTTCAAACGATCCAGTTACTGACAGTACAGTTTAAAAGATGAGGAATTCACCGCGACCTTAAGTCTATTGTGCCCTAAGTACGTTACAACGTCCGATGTGTTCAAATTGCACTCTCAAACACAGCGGATCAAATCAATGCGTTAATCAACGCCCTGAAAATGCCAGTTACCAATTGGCAGTGTGAAATGAACACAGTAACCACCTTGGTAGAGTTCGAGGTCCATCTAAAACCTCTGCCGTACTTTGGGTCTGGCAACTGGTTGCAATGCAAATCCTGATTCAACTGACAAAGTGTCAGTTCTTCCTGTATTCGGGTCTTAATCACAACCCCCACTCCCTGAGAGACCAGTCCGCATGAGGTGGTATCAGAACTAAGTCTTCGGTCCGACTTCGTAGTCGAAACTATTACCATTTGAGCCACCATACTTTTTTAGACTATTGATCAGGGGTTGGACCTCATATTCATATCACACACACACACTACTCCACCCAGTTAAACGCCTTCGCCGTCTTAATAATTCACGCGCAAACGACCCCAACTCTTCGGCATTCCGACTAGTGGAGATCACACCGCTAACATCTAAATGTCCATCAGTTCATCTAATTTCCATATCGCCCAGTTGGCAAATGTTTGGACGTAGGGAAGCAGCTACCAGTAATGATTCCCTGCCAATTCCACCAAACACATAATAAGTCATTGCCGACTATCAATTCTAGCTTGGCTACTGTTTGCCGCGTTTTCACTTGACGCGACGTGACGTATTCATACGGTTTTCTTGCGTTTTATTACCTAGAACTCCTATAAAAAATTTATCATAAAGATTATTTACGCGGCCAATGTCAGTTTCGGCTAAGTCACCTGGTTCGTCGAAGTTATGAATGCCGACATGTGTCAGCCTCAGTCTAGCAAGGACTAAACAATAGTGGCGAAAATTCCTGGTTGTTTCCATCTCACCTTCTTCCAAACAACTTTGATAATTTGCGTCCGACTGAATTTTTAGCTTTTATCATGAATGTTTATTGGACAATGTCCAGTAAGAACGCCTACGACTAGCTGCTTACTAAATCTTCTAAGTTCTACTCGTAAGTCAGAAGGATCTCGTAGTTGCGCAAAAGCTGGTCGTCAACGAACGACTGCTAAGCGCACGTAATATCCGTAGTACCAGTGCTAGAGCGCAAGATTACTGCGGAGATCCGACTCGTTCCTACTTCGCTGTCAGGACATCACAAAATAAATTCATCTAGTACTTATCTACTTATCTTTACAATTTTATGGTATTCCATTTAACACGATATCTTAGTATTGTTAAACATGTCTAACCTAGATATGAAATTCAACGTATGAGCTACATAAGATAAGAAAAGACATAATCGAACGCAAATCCAGCTAATTCGATACTTTGGAAATATTTTCTTTTAAGTTAAAGATCTCAACATAACACTTTCTGAACCGTACAGTGAACATTTTAACAAGCCTTATGACAAATCGCTATCAAATACCTTTCCCTCGCTTTCTATATATATTTTTTTTAAGCTTTGAACTCCCACAGTACCATCCTACCATCCCATCCCATCCAACCATCCGGTTGCTAATCAGAAACACACGTCCTTTACATTCTTGATTATGGTCGTATTTTTTCCACTTACAGGAATCTCTCTCACGGAGCTTTCCTTCCGCCTAGACTGCACTAGCACTGTAGTAATTTTATTCGAGGTGAGAACAACTAATAAATTAGTGAGCCATCCTCTATCTCGTTATTTTTATTAAAAACTAGCTGACCCCGCAGCCGTTTTCCTGCGTGAAATTCTGTGTTTTGAAATGAAAAGAAGGTTAAATTTATCATTTCTTTTTTTTTCAATGTAACGCAGCTTGATAAACAGCATTTTTTGGTTTCTGTTCCGGTGCGTAAATCTACAGAGAAGATAGTTTTCGAACTCGTAAGCACGCCACGTAATTTTGGCCGTGTGAAAAACATAGCATTTCCAGATTTATGCCATACACCTCTAGCGACTATCCTTGTGTCCCGTTGATTGTAATCGCAAATGCAATTTTCCCTAGAAACTGAATATGTTTGAACTGAAATGGCAAATTGTTGGAATTCAAAGAAATTCGTTGAATCAAGCATTCTGACCTTTGTATTTGATGGCTGCTTCATCACAATCAGTCGGTTTTCATT
Organism: Bactrocera zonata; assembly: GCA_037783105.1. Classification (NCBI taxonomy): domain Eukaryota; kingdom Metazoa; phylum Arthropoda; class Insecta; order Diptera; family Tephritidae; genus Bactrocera; species Bactrocera zonata. Next base: position 16,783 of record JBAWJQ010002842.1, on the reverse strand, counting down.
ACACAGTTTCGGCGCTTACAGATTGCGAAACATAATAACGACAGATCCAACTTTGAGACGTAAATAATGCGGGGCCATATCAAGCCTCTCCAAAGGATTTAGAAATTCCACTGGATAATTTACGGCGATCGATCGATTTGTCTGAGCGCAAGTCTCCCGGAATTTGACTTTGAATCTTCCAGTTTAAGTCAACAACATTGGCATTTTTGGTAGCTAACATTGCGCGAGCACTTCAGGAATCGTAGTTACGATAATTTGGCCAATGCCCGAACATTCGTGATGAGTTCATATTTCGTGAATTGATAACCGGCGAATGGAATTGATATCAAACCACCGGAAGTATCAACCGGAATTAACCCATTTCCAATTTTTTGTACAGTATCCCTTGGGTTGAAATACACTCTTTGGCTGTTCTCCAAATTAACTGCGAGACGCACAACACTCGGAAATCATTCATGAATTGCAAAAGTAAATATCCTACAAAGCGCTGTAGTGCAGTTCACGTATCGACCGTATCGTTCAAGACCAATAACCGCCATGTGGCTTCCTTTGGTGATCTACTTACAAACGTATTTTATCGATTACACCAAACTGCAATACTCAACATTGATATAATTTTTGAATGTGAATTAGACAATAATGGTGAATATAGTACGATCCATGTGTTGTCAACTTCGATATTCACTCTTCTAAATTGAATGCTGAATGTTCTGCCACTGTCGTCTGGACGCCGATAGAGTGGATATCCATCATTTCTAGTTTGTGTTCCGAAAGAAAAGCACGTGGATACCGTTTTGTGCATTTATTGTCAGACATACAAACCGAAGTGGGATTTTGGTGTCTGCAAGGTCCATGAACCATATTCGTTTTCATCACTTCGTATAATAATGGATCTTTCTCTGCATCAGGAATTTCCGCAGAAATGATTTCATCAATTTGATCTGGTGGAACCACTATCCACCATCCAAAGAAGAACATCGTAACTGTTGTTTGAAAAGTCGTGCTGTGACATCGTGACGATCGCTTGCTGATTGACCGCGATCTATAATACTGCACGTACTATGTCACCGCATCCTGGGAATACTCGTTCATGTGCCTTGGTGTGACGCCGACCGATATTAGCGCGACCACTTCGTGGCATCGTAACAAATTTCAATCTGAAATTGATCACTTTGTGTGCGACATACATAACGCTTTCACTGAATAATTTTCAAAAATTTTTGAAGCAAACGACAAATTTGAACGATTCAAATAATTGAAAAACAAAACAAAAAAATTAAAAAAAAAATTTTGTCTGGAAAAAAATAACTTTTTGGAACTGTCCAATTTTCCGACTTTTCCTCACGAAAAGCATACGGTTTTTTTATTTCCAAACCTTCCCCGATCCACACAGAATATTCTCTGAAAATTTCATCAAGATTGGTTCAGTCGTTCCCTTAGCGCTACTAACAAACAAACATTCATTCGTTTGTATGGAAAAAAGAAAAGGGCTGCTTTTAGGGGTTCCCGGCAAATATTCGAACTTTTCTTGCCGTAAAAACCATCCTTGAGACTCACCGAACATTTTAAAAAAAGAATTGGCGAAATTGGTCCAGGCGTTTTTGAGTTATGCGCTTACCAACACATTTTGCGATTCATTTTTATAACGGGTGATTTTTTTGAGGTTAGGATTTTCATGCAGTAGTATTTGACAGATCACGTGGGATGTCAGACATGGTGTCAAAGAGAAAGATGCTCAGTATGCTTTGACATTTCATCATGAATAGACTTACTAACGAGCAACGCTTGCAAATCATTGAATTTTATTACCAAAATCAGTGTTCGGTTCGAAATGTGTTTCGCGTCCGTGTCCGATGAGCGATGAGGCTCATTTCTGGTTGAATGGCTACGTAAATAAGCAAAATTGCCGCATTTGGGGTGAAGAGCAACCAGAAGCCGTTCAAGAACTGCCCATGCATCCCGAAAAATGCACTGTTTGGTGTGGTTTGTACGCTGGTGGAATCATTGGACCGTATTTTTCAAAGATGCTGTTGGACGCAACGTTACGGTGAATGGCGATCGCTATCGTTCGATGCTAACAAACTTTTTGTTGCCAAAAATGGAAGAACTGAACTTGGTTGACATGTGGTTTCAACAAGATGGCGCTACATGCCACACAGCTCGCGATTCTATGGCCATTTTGAGGGAAAACTTCGGACAACAATTCATCTCAAGAAATGGACCCGTAAGTTGGCCACCAAGATCATGCGATTTAACGCCTTTAGACTATTTTTTGTGGGGCTACGTCAAGTCTAAAGTCTACAGAAATAAGCCAGCAACTATTCCAGCTTTGGAAGACAACATTTCCGAAGAAATTCGGGCTATTCCGGCCGAAATGCTCGAAAAAGTTGCCCAAAATTGGACTTTCCGAATGGACCACCTAAGACGCAGCCGCGGTCAACATTTAAATGAAATTATCTTCAAAAAGTAAATGTCATGAACCAATCTAACGTTTCAAATAAAGAACCGATGAGATTTTGCAAATTTTATGCGTTTTTTTTTTTTAAAAAGTTATCAAGCTCTTAAAAAATCACCCTATATATAAGATATGAAATCTACCTTCAACGCCAAACGAGTTCACAGTTCTGAAGTAAACTAAACCATACGAGTAGAAATAAGTTCTCATAGAGTTCTTAATTTGGGGGAATTGAAATTCAAAGAGCCTAAATCAGCATAATTAACCCACCTCACAAAAACTGTAATAGACATATCGTTAATATCATATTAAAAAACCAATCGGCTTCCAAATTTCCTAGTGATAAATAGACACTGTATTTGACCAGTTAATTGTGCTAAGTAGTGAAGTCAAATCCAAGATAAAACCCAATTGAATTCCCACCCATCTGTGGAACACAATACAAAAGGAAAACCATGCGATTCCCAACGATTAGCTCAATCACTGAATGCAATTCAAATCATATGAAAATCAAATCGTTCGCTATGCACCAAATTCCGCACAACTACCACACCTCATATCCGGCCATCCAGCCGCAACGAGCGGAAGCCGCAGTGATTCAATAATTTAGTGAGTGCAATGCTGCGCGCGATGAGCCACCGATTGAACGCGCAGTGTGTAAGCTTTAAAGTGAAACTAGAAAAATTCACAAAATTATTGGTATTACAAGAGACACCTAGGGAGTCAGCGAGGTATTGTGGAAAATTCTCACACCATAACAATAGCTGAGGAAATATAGAAAAGAAACGACGACAGAAGACTGTTAAATAAATCAACTTCCGCTTGACTACGCAAATGTCTTCAACTTCGAAAGTCTTTCAACTCACGTGGGCGGTGAAATGAGGGGCGAAGAAACAAACCCACGTGGATGACGGTTGCTCGAGGAATACCCACGAGAAGGGCGCTTCACCGAGCGCATCGATGAGCAGCGATGTCTGAACAGGTGCGGGTAAAACCAAAGCGCATTAAGCTGAACGGCAACCACCAACTCGGAAGAACCTACCACCGAAATGCACAAAACAACGAAAAGCGGCGAATTCCTCATACCAAACTGAAATCGAAAATGACCACATGTCTGGCGAAAAGTTGATTTGAATGCCTAGCTATTAAAAAGGTATAAGAGAAGATAGCAAAAGCGAAGAACCAAAATAACTTTACAGCCACAACAAACGATTTGTGGGTTCGGACGCCAGTCAAAGGCCAATCGAAAATTTGCTTTTTACCAATTTAATAAATTTTACACAATCGCCGCTGAGGTAATAAGACGCGGTTAAGAACGGCTACAACAACATTTGCAATTACAATAAAAACATAAGATCATTACGACGAGAAAATAGTCCGAAAAGGCGCGACAATCAAACATCCACGCAGCCAGACCGTAAGCCGACCAGACAAGACGCTCAAGACGTAACCATCACTGACCACCACACATTACTGCAAAGTCTGACTACGTTGACCGCTGCAAGACAGTGAATACGACGGCGCTGGTGTTGGTGGTGGTGGTTACGCTATTGGCCTGTTGCTACGTACGCACCCTTGCCCGGCCCGAACATTTGAGTGCACCGAAAAAGTCATTGAAACGTAAAAGTTCAAAGTCAAGTGAAGTGTACGCAAGTCAAGTCATCCGTCACGCTTGCGTGAATATAACTGAAAATAAAACGAAATGAAAAATTGAATAAAAGAAAAATGTAAGAAATTCAACCAAACTCGGTAACTTCTCATCATTTCCAGCGTACGCAAGTATTCGTGGGCAGTCCGTAACTTCCACCTACAGCGGCAAGAGTGCCACTCCTTCCGGTGTCGCGGAGGCGAACAAGTGTTCATAGTAAACAATGAGCTATGTCGTGCATTTGCCGTTAGCACTTCGTTTCTCCATTTCAGCCGCTGTACATGTGGAAATACCCAAGAAGCTGTTATAAATAATAATGATGGGAATTTGCTGCTCGTAAGATTACTCCTTTGTAATAAGTACCCTTATTATGTCTTATCGTTATCGGATGTATTTGATTCCCGGTCTTTACTTATTGCCCTGCAGGGAAAAATTAGTGTAGATGGAGTAGTTCATAAACTTACTTACTTATATGTATGACTGAAGTTGCTTGTCGGACTTTATTCATATATACTATGCACCGAATTAGCTCTGCCCTGAATTTACATTACCATTACCCCATGTAAATCCTGAGGACCTAATGAACTATATTTCAAACGATCCTCCAAATTCACAATACCTTGTTATTTACCGAGCCACGTCGACTTTTCCTCTGCCAGCTATTTTCAATGCAGAATTGAGCTCTCGGCCAGTTTGCAATAATGTGGACAATTTGTCTAAGGCAACATAATTGGTAGGTTTTCAATCCCTCACTTGGGATAGCTGTAGTATAGGATTTCTACTGGTAAGTGCTAAATGACCCACGTGATGTTTTGCTCCAAGGTTTGAATTGAAGCGGGATTGCCCGCATAAACTTAAGACTTTATATATACTCACAGAAAAAAGTCTAACGGTGTGATATCATACGATTTTGGTGGCCATTCGACCGGCCTAAAACATGAAATTATCTGCTCACCGAAGTGCTCTCTCAATAAATCCATTGATTGATGCGATGTGGTGGGAACGTAACCATGAATTGCGACCATTATCGCGCCTATTAATACTTGAATTGGAAGCTCGTGGTCCTGTTGAAAATGTCGCCGAGATCACGAGCGTTCTCACCGGCTTAATTTTTGCAGAAATATGGACTAATTAAACCACCGGCCCATAAACCGGTTGGTCTTCGTCCCAAATGCAGCAATTTTGCATTTTACAAACCCATTGAGCCAGAAATGTACCTCATCGCTGAACAAAATTTGGCCCAAAAATGTCGGGTCTTTTTGGAACTTATCAAGAGACCATTGACCGATGCTATATCGCTGGGAAAGTCGAGTGGCTTCAGTTCTTGCACAAGCTGTATTTTGTACGCTTTCAATTTAAGATCTCAATTCAAAACGCGCCGAGTCATCCCATACTCGAATCCGAGTTGCTACAAACGGCGCCGAATCGAGTACCCACAGTCTTTGTGTATACTCTCAGCTACGACTGCTATATTTTCTTCACTTCATGCTGGGCGTAATCTTTTCGGTCGAAAATTAACCTAAATGAATAGTGGGTGTAAGAATGGGTGATGATGTTGCGAATGTTATACTCAGTCGGCCGATTATGTTGACCGTAAGTTGAACGAAGCTTCGGAAACAAATTGAATAATATTGATGACTGCTAGATTTTTGGATGAGCTTCTGATCCGATAGCAATTAGCAAGTTGTATGGTATCTAACATTACAGGTTTTACCCGCCTAGGCCGAGCGGTTCTTTTCTCTTTTCTCCGGTCTGATTCCACATTATGTTTTCTGTATATATCCAGTAAATTCATAAAACCCAATTACCTGTTTTTATTATATCTATAGGGCGAATATTATACCTTTAATGTCAAGAAAGAATCAATGTAAAAGAATCTGTAGAAGCTGATAGAATTTGGTATTTTTATAGGGACTCCATGTAGAGAATTTGTTCCTGATCCGTTTACTATTGCCTAACCAAGGTATCTACTAATAAATGCATAGTTATTCGTTTATATGCTTCTAGTCTCTCTTATTATAATGTCTCATTTGGCTCAAGAAAGTATCTTTCTAGAAATGTCTCCATAAACTATTGACTCTCGTCTTATCAAGCAACTTTCATGCTGACATCATATTTCTAATGGCACTTGTAGTTATTTTCCCGACCGGGTTAGTGCGTTCAGCAGTACCAATACATATGTATATGTGTTTGTGTATATTTACATTTGAGTCCGAGCAATTGTAACCACTGCCCTGGTACTTTGAAGTTAATTTGAAAATTATACAATTATTATTTATTTTTATGAAGTTGTTGTAATACAGTCGCATTTTCAGAAAAGATAGCGCATTAAATGAAATTCTATAAGAATAATAATAATTGGTTGTACGGCTGTATTAGCTACACTGCAAAAAATAACTAGTACGTAAAAATATGATTTTTTTCAATCAAAACTTTACTTTCGAAAACAGCGTTGGCATTAGACGCTAAAAACTCGAAACAATAATGCTCTTACATCTTAGTTTAATCATAATAAATGTGGGTCACCAATTTGCTAGCCAAACTAGGAGAGCCTCTATACGTTTAAAGAACTGGTTGGTAAAGTTAGACTCTTCCTAAATAAATATTCGGCTCCAATGGGTAGTTTGTAGATGGTTTGGATCCTCTTGAACTTCTGTAACTACTGGCAATCTTCGACAACAGACTTTACGAGAATAAACTGCAGTCATCTACTATCCCAGGCTATATACTGACACAACCTACGACGACTACTCTTCAGTCCTTAGACCTTATCGACCGCAAGTTCTACTTTTTTATATGGTTGCTATGATAATTGTCTAAAGACCTTTCATAATTGACTTGATTGACCGGATCTTCTCTTTGTTTAGTAGCTGTGGATTAAAGTAGTGAGTTTCTTGTTCATGGATCTCGCACTTGTTCTTCTTCTTTATTGTCTTAGACACCGCTTACGCGCCAATTGAAGATTTAAAGTGTAGCCGGGTACTTCTCCACCTGGTCTTTCCAACGGAGTGGAGGTCTTCTTTTTTCTTTGCTTCCTCCGGCGGTTTCTGCGTCGAAAACTCTCACAGCTGGAGCTTTACTTCTCAATTGCCTTCTCGGTCTGAAGTACCACCTGTTGGCAAGAGTTATTCTGCGTTAGGTTTCGGGGCTGACGTTGTTTTTGTTGTTAATGCTGATTCCAAGATTCCAAATTGTTTACGACTTCGAAGTTATGACTGTCAACAGTGACATGGAAGCCTAATCGCATGTGCAGCGACTGTTTGTTCGACGACAGGAGATATTTCGTCTTGTCCTTGTGCACAACCAGACCCATAGGCTTCGCTTCATTATCTAGTCTGTAGAAAACGGAGCTAACTGCGTGGTTGTTGAGGCCAACGATACCAATGTCATTGGCGCACGCCAAAACTTTTTTGTCCAAGAGTAGATTGAAGAAGTCACACGGTAGGCAGTCTCCTTGTAGAAAACCTCGATTGGTATCAAACGGTTCGGAGAGCTCGTTCCCGATCCTGATAGAGCTTTTGGTGTTTCTAAACGTCAGAGAAATTCTCTCTGTAGAAACCTAAACCTCTCAGTGTACTTATCACTAAGTAAAAGTTGCAATCGTTCAATTAGTTGTTCACGTCATTATCAAACTACTTAACACATCAACGGACACACAAACACCGGCACGCACGCTAACATATGTTCGAAAGCGTAATGTGGCACCTTTTACCATGCAATTCTCTACGACATTCACTGCCCTTATCGTCGCACCCACACAGCGACGCACCACTTCAAACGACGCTATCGACTCGCTCACCAATAATAATAATCTCCCCTCATAGAAGCAGCGACGACGAATGCCCTTGGCAAACACCATGCGCTCACACACAATCTAATAATACTGTAATAAGTTTGGTTGCAGCAAATTGTGGCAAGTGCAACCTGAGGTATAATGACAGACGACAGCGCGCTGGACGCAAAGAGGGATCAGCACCGACGCTCTGCATTGACGTGCCGTTCAGCGCCAGCCAGTGGAAGATGAGTAGCGCAAACTATAGATATCATCGAGCTCAAACGATTGTTGGTGCATTTGTTGTTGTAGCGCCAGTGGCAATTATGATTACATATTAAGAGAGAATATTTTGCATTTCCCACAGTTTTTGCTGTTGCACCCTTATTCTCCCGCCGGTGCTAATATGCGGTGTGGAAATGGTGCGGTGTGGCAAGTGCAACACAAGTGCGGATAGCGTGTCGGATGCGCCTTTAAGTTACACTATTTGTCTCTACAACAAACATATTCATGTGCACACGAACAAACGTTTACGATTTTACTACTTACTTACATTGTTGCTTTTGTTGCCTTTGGTAAAACACTCCGGTGGCCGTAATTGTTGTTGCGCTTCGTTGATTTTCTGGCCAAACTCATTTCTTGTTCCCCCGGCAGCTTACTCATTTCCTTATATCTAGGATATGATTGTTAGCCACTTGTTTGAGTTCTCCCTTTTTGGACAATTAATAGTCGTCGATGGTGGGGCAGGATAAGCGCAACATGTAGCAAAGAGGGAAGAGTGCTTCTAAGACGTAAAGTTATTATTAATTTCCCGTTTTTTTTTTACCTGTAAGTTGTTTCAAGTTTTGATTAACATAGTTGTTGAAGGCATGATCTTCAAGACCAATAATTTATCGGATAAACTGTTACAGATAGACTTTGGTAGTTGAAACACGTAGCAAAAAACATTTTTGGTACAAGAAAATGGATAACCGACTCATTGAGGTGCAGCATCAAAGAAACTTCTTCTTAGAAAGATGAAAATGGTAATTTTCAATTCGCTGCATGGAGGCAGGACTGAGTTTCGCGGAGGAAAGAATGAGCCTTAAACGCTGTAAATAAAAGCTTTTGAGGAGAGTTTAAAAGGTGAAAAGTACTTAAATACTTCTAACGAACTACCGACAACGTGATCTTATTCAGAATTAGTAAAAACCAAAAACAAAACTATCTTAAAAAGTACTTAAAAACGGAAAATTAGAAAATAAGATTGCCTGGATTTGGACTGAATAACTTTCTGAGTCTCGAGATATATTTTTTTTATTTAAACAACACCAGTTCTGGGCATTGCTCTTTTCGGAATATTACAGGATTTGTCTGGGGAAAAAATAGGACAGAGTCGATTTGAAAAAATTTGTTGAACCAATCGTTTCAATTCTCTAAAAGCTTTCAAAATGCAAGGAGTTTTCCAAAGTAAACAGGACTTAAAAACAGAACAAATGGGGTTTTCGGCAAAATCAATTTATTGTATACAAATTAGTCTCCTTCTGCTTCAATACAGCTTTTCGCATGGTCCAAAAGCATGTCGAACGAGTGTTTTAACTCGTTGGCGAATATGGCCGCCAGTATGCCGGTGCAAGCCTTTCTAATGGCCTCGTCTGCATAACGCTTTCCTTTCATGAACAACCGCATTTTTCCGAAAAGGAAGAAGTCGCACGGTGCCATATCAGGTGAATACGAGGAGTAGTTAATGGTTAAAATGTGATTTTTGACCTTTTTAATGATGTCCTTGGATTCTGAGCAATTTTGGTCGTCAGTCAACTTGTGCGGAACAAACCGTGCACACACCTTTCGTAAGCCCAAATGCCCAGTTCCATGAATTTCAATGATGATTTCGGATGATTTTTAATGAATTCACGCACAGTTTCGATAGAATTTCCCGTGACTACGGATTTTGATTGGCCCACATGTTGATCGTCATTTATGCCCTCACGACCACTTTGAAAATTTTGAAACCACTCGTGAACTCTGCTGCGGGGTAGGTAATCATCGCCATAAACTTGTTTCATCAATTGAAACGTTACGGTAAAAGTTTTACCAATTTTAAATCAAAATTTTAGGTTGGTTCCTGTTTCTTTTGGAACGCTCCTTGTAGGCCCCTTCTAAGCCGATGCAGTGCTGCCAGCGCGATTTCCCAGCATTGTAGGCGTAACGGAAGCCATCCTCCAGAATAGCCTTGAGACCCGAGACGCATCCTGCTTGGATCCCCTTTCATCAGCCTTTTCAGGCAAGGAAACAAAAAAAGTCTGAGGGCCACATCTGGGCGTTGGGATGCCGGCCTAGGTTAGGTAGCTGTTCACAAGAAAGGCGGTGTGAGCCGGGGCGTTGTCGTGGTACAACTTCCAATCGGCTGTGATGTCTTGTAGGACTCAATTGACCCTTCGTTTGAGTCTTCCTCGTAAAACTTGGGGTTGACGGTTTGTCCAGGAGGAACAAATTCATGGTGAACGGTGCATTTGATGTAAAAAAGTCAATGAGCAGTCTTTCTATTACTTTACGGACAAACCCTGTATATTAAACTCAGTCTTTAGATAATTACATACAGAGACTGGAACTCCGTAAACACACGTTTTTCCAAGACCTATCAATTGGCAGTTATCGAGTGAATGATCCCAAAGAACCTTGAATCTGTCTAGTAATTTGATTTTTCAGGAGGTTGAGAAAAATGCTTTCCGTTTCATCATTTTACCGTTTCAGAAATGATATGTGCCCCTTGGAAAAAATAGCCTTTTAGTAAAAAACTCTACTCTGGGGCACCGTCGTCCACCCTGAGATCGCTTTCGCATTATTTCAGGGTGGCATTCCATATTTCTCGTCTTTAAACTTTTATGTCATTATCTGCGTCCAGGTCTCTGGTTTTATTCATTGTATATTTCCTATGAAGTTTTTCATGTTGTTCCAGTTTTCCTCGTTTGGAAGCATGACAGTTATGATATTGTTCGCATTAAGAGGGCCACGAAAGTGTGCTGCCTATTTTGCTGTGTTTTCCAGCATATGCATTTGAAAACCGGAGAATGTTTATTATCATTCGAAAAAACATTCTTCGGCTTTTAAATTTTGAAGATTATCTCTGTCAAATGTTGGCCACGGTTACGTCTCACATGGTCCATCCGTTGAGTCCATTTTTCAATGACTCGTTCGATCATTTCGACTGGTAATTGGCGAATGACACGCGTAATGGTTTGCTCCAAGGCCTAAATCGAAGCGGGATTGTCCGCATAGACTTTAGACCTTACATGTCCCCACAGGGCAAAGTTTAACGGTGTGATATCAGACCATCTTAGTGCCTAATCGACCGCACCAAAACGTGAAACTATCTGCTCACCGAAGTGTGAATCCATTTATTGGTGCTGGGCTCCGTCTCGTTGAAACCAAATGTCGGCGAGCTCCAATTTTAGTTATCGAATAGTCGGTTCTAAAGGATGATGGCATCAGTCCACGAAATACACCAAATCATTGTTTTTTTACTGGATGAAATGGCAGCTCTTGAATCACTTCGGGTTGCTCTTCGTACCAAATTCGGCAATTTTGCTTGTTAACACATCCATTAAACCAGAAATGGGCCTCAACGCTGAACAAAACTTCGCACATATATTCCATGATGAAATGCCAAACAATACTTAACAAAACTAGTATGACATATTTGGATCAGGCGTTATACATTCACAAGACTTTTCTCATTTATATAGATATTTCTTAAAATATCCGTGCCGAGATAACATTCGTGTTATATAAAAATTCTCCGCACTATGTTTCCTGTTAAACCACTAATTTGTGTTTATGATTAATAAGGCCATCTTTGATGTTCCAATGGATCGTTCTTTATTCTCTCTCTTGTTATGATGACATTTACCAGCCCTCGTCAAGTTCACATTAAGACTTGTCATCCAATAGTAACCCGCAAGAAGACATCGGAGCAAAGGCTCATTCACTTACAAACAAACATCGAAGAATGGTTGACTATTTTGAGTGATATGTCTGGTAATAGGCTCCCACCAGCCAAGCTTTAATTCAGCTGGCAAAAATATCGCTGTTATCTTCTACATTGGGTCCTACCTCCCTTGCCACAATTTAGCTCAGTGGCCCAAGTAATCAGGATTGCACCCGAAATTTCTAAGAATTTCAGAGTATGAAAGCATCTAGGGTGGGTACCTAGCTTCTCAGAATCTGGTAAAAATTTTCTTCTGCCGTCTGTTTCAACGACTGCTTGAAGGCAATCATTGGTGTGACTCGTAGCGCACTAGAAATTTCCAAAAAAAAAAAAATCAATGTAATTAGCGAGAATTTAGAAAATGATAAAAGAGAGGAAGCAGGAAGAGCAAGAAAAAAAGTCCTTCTGAACGAAGCAGCATATTTATTCCACGAATTAGAAATGCCAATAAAACTGGAAGCTCAAATATTAAATGAAAGGACTAAATTTGTCAACAGCAACAAAAAAATTAAAAATCAAATACCTACAATATATTCACCTGTCGGTGGCAAGCAAATCAGGTCCGTTGACGCTATTAAGTACATGAAAAACTAATTTCCGCTACCCTTGTGGCGGTGGCACAGAGCTGCGGGGCATATGAGTACACTGCTGCCGCACTGGCACTCTACAGTGGTTGGGGTTCACACCGAACCTGTACATATTACGGAGTCGTTGAAAGGTATGCGAGCTGTCGCTGGTCACGTGTGTGTAAGTGCAAATGTATTTGTTTGTGGCAGTTTTTCAAATCAATTAAAAACAATTGATGAGCTGATGTGCGATTCTCTTTCGTTTTGTGGCCAATGCGGCAACCACTGACGCAACAACAAGAATAACAGCAATAAATACTCAAGTTGCACGCTGCGAAAGAGTTGGTTTGCCGATTCTGCTGACAGAGAAGTGGACACCAACGTACTGAAAATTTGCTACTTACCTTGTAGTTGTTGTTGCTGCTCTATGCACACATACTAGTATATATAACTTGCCACTTGCATTGAACTGCAGTAAGTTCGGCTACGCGCTGCAATGTATTTGCCACCATTGCTTTCGATGGATTATGTTACGTTAATTGCTTTTGGCTACAACACACATCTACACAACAACAACAAAAGCAAAAACAAAACAGTAAACGAGAACATAAAACTCACCGAAAGCTTCGTATAGGAGAGTTGGAGCTGGCGGTACGGGGTTTTCGGGTTTTGTTGAGTTACTAAAATAAATGCACTTGCTGCAAATTCAATCAAATTGCTTTCATTTGTAAGTTGCAACAAATTTTCAATGGCCATTCAGAATTTTTGAAATACACTACTCGCTTATACAAATAACAAAGAGTTTTAAATTGAAAACGTAATGGGAAAAGGTGAAAATTAAAACTCCATGCATTCGGTTGAAATGTGTGTTTTATTCCATTTAAATCATAGCAAAAGAAGCTAGAACAAGTCTTGGAAAAAATTAAACGATGTCATAATATATTTTTTGCTACCTGAGCATCTTATCCTGAATGCAGCTCCAGCATCAAAATTATTAGTCTTAGTGACTTTGAATTTCAATCACCTCCTCGCTAAATTTCATCACAAGCCCTCTCTTAAGGTCTGAGAACTTAAAGTGGTAGTTGCAGAAACATTTCGAAGATCTAACCATATAACTTTGATGCCGTTTTTATTGATTGGTCCAGCCTCTCGCTCTCTTTGTTCTACAAATGGAGTAATTTTACTGCCATTTCGGTGTACAAACTTTCCAGTAACATTAGAATATTCTCTCATAGTATTACGATCGTTGTAAATGGGTTACCCTTTCATTCTGGTCGGTCAAAGTTATTCCTTGAGGATCCCAAAATATAAAAACCAAATCCTTGCCAACTGATTGTTGGGTTTTTCAAGGCTTTATATTCCGTTAATTGGGCCCAGTTCGTTCAGCAGTGGATTCCGTGTTGAAAGCATTTAGCTTTTTTCATTCGTTTTCGTAAAAATTTTCGCTCAAAATTGCTTTAAAGCCTTTTTATACCTAAATATTTGAGAAGGATATCTTCAACAGGTTCTTTTGGTATCTATACAGTATCTATAGTAGTATATGAACTATGTTTATGTAAATTTGTTGGATGTATCTTTACCGTCTTCAGAGCTCATATACTTATGTAATACCTCCATGGTTGTTTCGACTTACTACTTCTTGAAGTTAACATACAAACAAAAGAACTATTGAAAATCCTGGCACATAGATGGCGCTACTAGAATTAGATCGATGTGACTTTTAGTTATCCCTAACCTTCAATCGACGCATCTATAAATTTGACGCTGTCTGATCTTTAGGATGTGACATACATACAGGGTTTTTCAATAAGAGCGCTACAAAAGTGCTTACCTACTTACCTACCTACCTGGGAAAGTACATTCGATGCCATTATGTATGGAACTCGATTTCTTTTCCGTGGCCAATACGATCATGTTTGCACGCTGAACCCAATTCTCAACGATTCAATGGTTTTCAAACATAAATCGATCTATACTGCTGCAATTTCACGTCCGATATTCGTAAGAAGTTCATCAATCCTCGCTGGTTTGTTTGCATAGACCATAGAATTGACAAGGCCCCACAGGAAATCTCTCGACCGAGGCGGCCAATTGACTGGACTATTTCGTGATATAATCCGTTCGTGAAACTTGGCTTTCAATAAATTGATTGTGACATTCGCTGTGTGGCTTTCGGCGCCGTCCTGATAGGAACCACATATTGTCCAAGCCGATATCATCAAATTCAGGCCAAAAATACTCGGTTATCATTGAGCGGTAGCAATTCTCCAGTCACAGTAGCAAATCAGCGTGCCGGTCTTGATCATCACGGAAGAAGTACGACTCGATGAAACCATAAATTTTTCGGAAAGCAATGGTAATTCATGGAGTACGTGTGAATTGCTGCCTGACCAATGACGAATATTTTGCTTATTGACGAAGCTATTCAACCAGAAATGAGCCTCATCGGTGAAGATGATTTTTCAATGAAAATCCGGATCATTTTCATGTTGTTGCTCAGCCCAATTCACGAACATACGACGATTCCGGTGAGCAAGCGGCTTCAGTTCTTGCATTCTTGCATCAATTTGATCTTGTAAAGATGTAGGCCAAGATTTTTTCGCGAAATTCGCCACAACGACGTCACAGAGATACCCAACGCTTAAGAACGACGTGTGAAAGACTGATTTGGTGATTAATTGATGCACCAGCGGCAGTAATATTCTCAACACTACGGGTTCTTGTCTCACTGGTACGGCAACGTATTGTACTGTGTACGTAGATTCAAATTTTTCCACTAGACGTTCAATTGTTAACCTGACAGGAAGATTATGACGACCATAAATTGGACGTAGTGCTCTTAAAGTTCAGACCACTGACTTCGAAATTCGGCAAATGGCAAACCTTACTGAAAGGAAATGTCAAAAGAGTGGGAAAAATATGGCGTCGTTTGCTGTCCTTAACGGTCTACTTTTGTAGCGTCCCTATTGAAAACCCCGTTATGTGACATACCTGTATATCATTTTGAGTGAAGCAACAATTATAACATTCGAGTTCGAATTGCTTCCGCATCCACCTTATTCTCCATCGGGCTCCCAGCTACTATTTTCTGTTTTCTAATCTCAAGAGAATACTTGCTGGGAAGAAATTTTCGATGAATGAAAAGGTAATCGCCGAAGCATTAGGTTTTTTGAGGCAATACAAAACTGGCATTGAAAATTTGGAGGGTCTCTATAATCAGTGTATCACCCTTGAAGGAACACAATTTTATTTTTCTATAGTAGACCGGAGACTTTGCAATTATGTAACCTGTTATGTTTCTTGCTATTCATTGTAGCTGCAATTTATGCTGAAAAAAATATGCTTTCTCATTTGTAAAGGGTGATTTTTTTGAGGTTAGGATTTTCATGCAGTAGTATTTGACAGATCACGTGGGATGTCAGACATGGTGTCAAAGAGAAAGATGCTCAGTATGCTTTGACATTTCATCATGAATAGACTTACTAACGAGCAACGCTTGCAAATCATTGAATTTTATTACCAAAATCAGTGTTCGGTTCGAAATGTGTTTCGCGTCCGTGTCCGATGAGCGATGAGGCTCATTTCTGGTTGAATGGCTACGTAAATAAGCAAAATTGCCGCATTTGGGGTGAAGAGCAACCAGAAGCCGTTCAAGAACTGCCCATGCATCCCGAAAAATGCACTGTTTGGTGTGGTTTGTACGCTGGTGGAATCATTGGACCGTATTTTTTCAAAGATGCTGTTGGACGCAACGTTACGGTGAATGGCGATCGCTATCGTTCGATGCTAACAAACTTTTTGTTGCCAAAAATGGAAGAACTGAACTTGGTTGACATGTGGTTTCAACAAGATTGCGCTACATGCCACACAGCTCGCGATTCTATGGCCATTTTGAGGGAAAACTTCGGACAACAATTCATCTCAAGAAATGGACCCGTAAGTTGGCCACCAAGATCATGCGATTTAACGCCTTTAGACTATTTTTTGTGGGGCTACGTCAAGTCTAAAGTCTACAGAAATAAGCCAGCAACTATTCCAGCTTTGGAAGACAACATTTCCGAAGAAATTCGGGCTATTCCGGCCGAAATGCTCGAAAAAGTTGCCCAAAATTGGACTTTCCGAATGGACCACCTAAGACGCAGCCGCGGTCAACATTTAAATGAAATTATCTTCAAAAAGTAAATGTCATGAACCAATCTAACGTTTCAAATAAAGAACCGATGAGATTTTGCAAATTTTATGCGTTTTTTTTTTTAAAAAAGTTATCAAGCTCTTAAAAAATCACCCTATATTTATTGTTCGTTAATGTAGATATTATAACGAGTCTGAACTGATTAGAGCAAAGACCTTCGGAAATGTGCCTTATAGAATAATG